>PVJC01007349.1:0-51717 GCA_004026665.1 Murina feae | reverse complement strand
GCAAGCAGACTGGCAGGGGGGTACAGTTGGGGGTGAGCAGGCCAGCAGGGGGGGGCAGTTGGGGGCCAACAGGCCAGCAGGGGGGAGCAGGTGGGGATGATCAGGCCAGTGGGGGCCTGTGGGACAAGCAGGCCAGTGGGGGGGCAGGTGGGGGCTATCAGCCTGGCAGGCAGAGTGGTTAGGGGCGATCGGTCAGGCAGGCAGGTGAGTGGTTAAGCCCTGTGGGATTGGGCCTAAACTGGCAGTTGGACATCCCCCAAGGGATCCCAGATTGGAGAGGGTGCAGGCCAGGCTGAAGGACACCCCTCACCCCTTGTGCATGAATTTTGTGCACCGGGCCACTAGTAAATTTTAATAGCCAAGATTTATTGAGTATGTATTATGTACCAGGCACTGGGTTAAAACATGATCTAGTTTAGTCTTTACATAAATTTTATAAGAGAAGTATTATCGTTAGCTCTACTTTAGCTATGATATAACTAAAGCACAGAGAAGTCACATAATATTCCCAAGGTCACACAGCATAGTAAATGCTGTGGGTTCAAAGACAGAATCTTATCCACTATTTGTTATTGCCTCGTTGCTTAGGAAGTTTGTTTCTGAGAGGGAGAAAACCACTGAGTGTTGGTTTGAAAAGGAAGGTAGAGTTAAGGAAGGTAGTGTTTTCTCCCTCTCTTTTATATTGGGACACTTGGATTTACTTAAAGTCAGTAGAAAAGGAAGCTGCTAAAAGGGAGAAATAAAGGAAGGATGTTAGACAGGAAGAGTGTTTTTCTCTACGTATGTCAAGTGCGTCTGGGCTCAGAGCACAGGGCCTGCTGGCAGTAAAGACAGAGGCAGAGCAGCTCCTCTGAGACCACCCTTGTCATTTGGGTGAGGGGTAGACTGACTGGAAGCGGGGTCTTTTGACAAAGCGAAAACTAAAGGCCTTGCGTGAAAGGGACGAAGCATGCTAAAGAGACCTGGGAAGTAACCTAAGGAGTAAGCCAAGTGCTGAGGCCAGACTGCTGCAGGCATACTTGTGGGCTAGGCCTACTCCACTCCAATGGTGGCCCTGTGTTGTCTGAAAGTGGGGGCCAAGAGAAAGGAGCGGTGGGAGTGGTGGGGGAGTCCAAGAACCGGAGAGCCACCTTGAATGGTGATGCTGGATGGATGCACCGTGGGAGGTGGGGGTGGAGGGAGTCTACTGTGGCCAGGGCAGGAGACGTTTGGGAACAGGGTTGTTGGGGGCAGTTTGTGATTGGAAAAGAAGAGAGGTGTAGAGCTGATGGCTAGGGAGGGAGCAGGGGTGTGGCCTTGAGAATGTGGTCTCCGCCTCAAGATGCTCAGTAAACATTACACCTAACTTTAACCCTAATATTACTTCTCAGCCCATTCTATAGATGAGGAAATTGAGACTAAGGCAGGTTAGGTGATTTGCCAAAGGCCTCTCTGTACATTTTTAAGCAGGGATTTAACGCAGATGTTTTAGCGCTAAAGCCCTCAACATTCCCAGTAGTAAACACTCATGAAGCCCCCACATGGGAGAAGGAGGAACTGCCCTTGTCAGTGTCTTGTCAGTCACACTCACCTGATGCTCAACCTCAGGAGAGGCAGATGATAGCATCAGAAGCCAGCACAGCAGTGCTTACCCCGGGTCTATGGTTAGGTTACCCGGGGCTGGGAGAGAAAGCGCCGGGTGACCTGAAGCTATAGTTTGCTTCCTTTGTCCTCTGGATGGCTTGCAGAGAACTGAGGGACCCTCCAGCTTTTCTGTGAGCAGAGTAGAGAGAGTAGTTGCAAGGAGGTGAGGCCTGGCTGGGGCATTTCAATACCTTGATTGTCTCTCTTTCCATCCAGGGAAGAGCCCTCATAAACAGGGCCACCAAACGATGCCTGGAGATAAAGAAGGCTTTCGGTTATTATATGCCTGTGCTGCGGACCTGCACCACACAAGTGTGGACAATCCAGCACACCGTTGGACACTGGGGGTCCAACTAGCATCCAGCGATCCTCAGAGAGCCTAGATTTGAGACACCAATTCTTGTCACTGAATGGCTTCTACTCTGAATGCTGTTCAGAGTGCAAGCGGGTGAGAGAAAGAAAATGTGTGTGTGTGTGTGTGTGTGTGTGTGTTTACTGTGATTTCCGCCTGTGCCACACAGGATGCGTGGAGGGGAGGGCTATGGATGTGTCCTGGAGCCCTGGCCAGGGAGAGTAAGGAAACTACAATGCCCCACCCCAGCTTCCCTTGGAATGTTATATATCAAATGCCATTCTTGGAAACTCCTTGAAATAACCACCTTTATCTGGCTGACATGTGGGGGAGAGAGCCAGGAGGGTGGAAGATCATCTTTGACTTCCGCCAGTGCCGGTTGGTTTTCATTCCTGACAACTATGGTTGTCATCTGCCCCTCACCTTCTCCTCCTCATTTGCTGGGAGACTCTGCCCCCTTGGGGCTGCAACACTGCAGAGGCCCAGTCATCACCTGTGGCAGCAAGACACCTACTCAGGGGCAGCCCACTCTCTGAAGCCATGTCGCTGCTCCTACTCTCTTTTCTGGGCTGTCCTGAAAGATACAACAAATAGACAAGGAATCTTAAAAATTCCTGTGTTTATCCACTCACAGCAGTTTTATTTGATTACCTAGTGTCTCTGGGACCAACTAGGTTCCAGAGGCTGAGCGTAGCTCATCAGCTCTGCACAGTGCAGAGAGAATGGAGGAAACATCCAAGTATCTCGATCTTTCTCCAAGTAGCTCACACTATTTCTTAGATTGATTACCCATTTCCTTCCACAATCCTGAAAATCCGAGAAAATGAGGCTTGAAATGGAGAGGCATCACTTACTGGGACACAAAGGAAGGACTGTAGGACAAACTTGAAACCAGGACTCCTTACTGACATCACTGGGTGAGTCCTTTCCCCCAGCTGGTGAGGTGGAAAGACATGTCCAGGGGAACCAGTTTTGGCTAGGTTAGAGGATGGGAGTGAGCTCCATGCAGGGGGGAGGGGAGGTTTATTGACCGTGTGTGTGTGTGTGTGTGTGTGTGTTATGGGCTCAGCTTAGAAGTTTGAACTTACAGGGCCCCTTCTTCAGGGGTCACTTTGCCCCCTTGTCTCACATCAGAGCTATGTGGGAATCACCAAATTCCCTTTAGACAACTGGCAAGCAAGACACTGCTAATTGAGTACAGAATTAAATGAGCTAGATTTGTAAAAAATAAGCTTTTAGAATGTACAAGTCATAATTGTATAGGTTGACAACATTTTCACAGTGAACACCATGTCAAAAATGAAAACATTGCCACAGATAAGATTCTATCACGAAAAATTACAGAACAGGATAAATGTTAAGCAGATGTACAACTTCTAGCTTCTCCCTAGCAAACTGAAGAAAAAATGCAATTCCTAGCAAAGATTTTTAAAAAGCACGTATCCAATAGAAAAATAGACAAGAGACACAGTATCTTAAACATATGAAAAGATGTTTAACCTCACTCCTAGTTAGAGAAATTCAAATTAAAACTTTACTGAGATAATGTTTTCACTTAATTGGTGAAAATTAAAAAGTATGACAGCACATTCTGTTGGCAAGATTATGAGGAGTAGGAGCCTTGCATTGTGATGTAGGGGTGCGAGCCGGTTCAATCCTTTTGGAGAGATATTTGGTAACATCTAAAAAGATTATATGTACATTTTAAATTTGGGCCAATAATTCTATTTCAAGGAATTTATACACCCAACAAGCAGAAAATACTTACGTACGAAGTAATTATTTACAGTGTTGATAAGGGTTAGAAACAAAGTGTATGCTCAAACATCAGCGAGTGGTTGAATGCATCACCACAGTGGAGTACTGTGTAGCTATAAAAAGAAGTAGGCACATTTCTTTGAATAGATATGGAACACTTTCCGGTGTGAAAAAGGAAAATGGAATCTATACTATGTATCTTTTAGGTAGGAAATAAGGACAAAAATATACATGCACTGGTTTATTTATGCAAAATGAAACGTAAAAATAAACCAGAAATGACATTGCTCACTGATGGGTGGAAATAGTGTGGAAGGAACTGGGGAGGGGTACAGGGTGGAATGGCTGTGAGAGCAGTGATAATTTTCAAAATATACTTCATTTTTTCTATAGCCCCGGCTTTTAAAACCATGTATATTTTGTATGCTCAAACATAAATACATAAAACCAGCAGGGAAAGAGGGAAACACAAATGGGATGCAAACAAACACAGGTGAACCTAACTACTGTATGTTCCTCTAGTTTAAGTGAATACACACTCACTCTAACCACATTCAGCACTCAGCCTCCAGATCTCGATTCTGACGTATTTGCCAGTAAGAGGAATTAGGGCTCCTTGGAGATATTGCTGATTTTAGGCTTGGGGGCGGGGGGCTGGGATGTTTTGATGGGGACATGTCACAATTTACAGCAGCTAGGCTCAAGGGGTTCCCATTGGCCAGATCTTTGATAATTGGAAGTATTAAAATAAATGATTTTTATTCAATACACCAGAGGCCTGGTGCATGGATTTGTGCACTGTTTGGGTCCCTTGGCCTGGCTTGTGCCCTCTTGCAATCCGGTACCCCTCGGGTGATGTCAGAGGCCTGGTGCATGGATTTGGCCCAATTCCCACAGGCCAGGCTAAGGGACCCACCAGTGCATGAAGCTGTGCACTGGACCTCTAGTATGCATATAAGATCTTTGATTAATCTCTTCCTGCCCTTCCCCCTTCCCTCCTTCCCTTTGAGATTCATCAGTCTGTTCCATGTTTCCATGCTTGTGCATTGAGCGTCTGCCCTCTGGTGGTCAGTGTGTGTCAAAGCTACCAGTCAAACAGTCGCTTAGGCTCTTATATATATAGATTACAAGCCATACAATAAAATAAGAATCCATGAGTTCATACAAATGAATGCACGGATGAATGAATGGATAAACAAGGGGAAAAAAGTTCTTCTTTATGGCAGAATGCCAACTAGAAATTGTAGGAAGAATTATGGATTTAGAAAATTGTTTGACAACCCACATAGCTAAAGTAATTTCAAGCAAGAAACACCAATGGATGTTAAAACTAGTGGGTGGTGAGAAACAGGATACATATACAGCATCAGAGTAATTCCCCAGAAGGCATTTATTAACTACAAAGAAAAATAGTAATTTCAATGTGGAGAAACCGGGCTGACACCATCGTAACTAAGTGATCAATGTTCACATCACTGGTTACTGAAAAAATGGATATCACGTGCCTCTCAAAATGATTTGCCCAGAAGAATACATCATTTCTATGGTATTCCCGACCAAAATACAGAACTTGAATCTATAATCTTGAGGCAACATCAATTAAATCCAAGTTGAAGAACATTCTTCAAAATAAGTGGTCTATATGTTTCAAAAATTTCAAAGTCAAAATACAAAGAAACATTGAGGAACTGCCCCAGAGTGAAGGGGACTGGAGGGACATAACAACCAAATGTAACATGTGATTCTGTATCAGAACCTGGGACTGAGGGGAAATTATTTTTCCTTTGGTTGTAAGGGGTAGCAGGGCATAACTGGTGGAATTTAAGTAAAATTTGGTGATTAGCTAATAGTCCCGTATCAGTGTTACCTTCCTGATTTTGATCATCGTACCCCAGCTATATGAAAATGTCCTTGATTTTATGAAATACTCACTGGAAGATGGATTGGGGAGAATTATCTCTGAGATTTTATATGTATGTATGTATTGATAGATAGATAGATACATAGATAGATAGATAGCAGTGGATGGACAGGTGGACAATAAACAAACAGATGGAACAGACAGGTAGTCGGAGCAGGAAATAAAACAAATGTGGCGAAGTGAATCTAGATGAAAGGTAAGGGATGTACAAATATTCTCTGTACTAATGTTTGCAACTTTTCTGTAAGTCTGAAATGGTTTTAAAATAAAAAGATGTAAAAACGTCCGTCTAGTTATACATTAAATATCTCTTCCTGCTGAACTGCTTCACCAAGCTGTGCTGCTCAGGCTAACTTCAATGCTCCTTGCTCGCTGAGGGAATCTGTGGTTCTCTCGCACTCACAGCTAGGACAACAGAAAGCAGCTCGGGCGCCCACTGTGCCGGATCGCATCTTCCTGCAGCTGCTCTGAAGTTAAGGCAAGGATGGTGCCCATGTGCTTCTTTGGCCCTGAAACCACCTATCTACTTGTCCAAAGTTCTGCATAAAATGCTGCTTCTCTGCTTGCTGTCTGTGACCAGCCTTGGTCGACCAGAACACTGTGAAGGTCATCTCAGTGACTATCTTTAGTCCAGTCAGGAGCCTGTTCCCTTGGTAACCAAGTTCATTTTTCTCTGATTCTTCTCTCTCTCTGACTTTTGGGACAGTTGGAGCTCTACCATAAGTTAAAGTTACCTCATAGATGCAGAAATATGACAGGTTGACACACAAGACATCCTATAACCCCAACAGAGAAGTAATTCTGTGTTTGCCCCATGAGATGGCTCCCTGGAACCGTGGTCCTGCCAGTGCCCTTCCTCTGCTCAGATAAGGTTAGTCCCTGGGTGTCTCACATGTCCTTTTCTCTCCCCATCCCACACTGCCTCTGGGTCTGTTGGTGGGTCCCTGGTTGACCCTTCACGGCCATGCGGAGAAGCCATGCCAGCAAGCATCTGGAAGGAACCACACCTCACTGTTACCACATGCTCCTCTAGGCCCTGTAGTGGCAGGTTTGCTTCCTCTTTTCATGCCCTCTGTTCACAACTAAAGGCACAAAGCAGCTGTGCTTGGTCCCCTCAAGTCCCCACAGAAGCCCAGGGGTACAGCTGGGATTTGCCTCTCTTCTTATTGCAGCTGATTCTCTGGGATTGTGGCCCTTTCCAAAGGGAGATGGGCCAGGAGCCTGCAATACCACAATCAGGACCAGGCCCCAAGCATCATCCACAAGAGGCCTGGCAGCCCAGGGCTTTCCTTAGGGCAAGCATTTTCCTTATTGGTACAAAACCTGCGGGATAAAGGGCTGCAGGCTATATCATAACAAACTGAGATTCTAGCAGTTTTAAAATTAACCTTTTATAGAGTTACTTTATTTTACTTTGTAATCATTTTTTGCAAAAGGAAATGTACTTTTAGCTTACACATGTATAATGTGTAAATGATTATCACAAGAATTAGTGGATAAAATCAACTTCTCATGACTTTAAGTTGTTATTTTTAATTTTAATGAACATAGTTTTCTCCCTCAATCACTTTGACAAATGTAGTTTCAAGGACTAAACTTTTCTCAGGGTTACAAGTCTACTGTCCTTGGCATGACAAAACCCAAATTTCTCAACGGTATCAGAAAGCTGTTTGA
Source organism: Murina feae (assembly GCA_004026665.1). Classification (NCBI taxonomy): domain Eukaryota; kingdom Metazoa; phylum Chordata; class Mammalia; order Chiroptera; family Vespertilionidae; genus Murina; species Murina feae. The sequence goes on along the minus strand of PVJC01007349.1, from coordinate 44,389 downwards.
CTATCTTAACAAGAAGACCTAGGCAGATAGGTCACAACAAGGTAAGAAATAGATTCAGGCTCTAGCCGTTTTGGCTTAGTGGATAGAGCGTTGGCCTGCGGACTCAATGGCCCCAGGTTCGATTCCAGTCAAGGGCATATACCTTGGTTGGGGACACATTCCCAGTAGGGAGTGTGCAGGAGGCAGCTGATTGATGTTTCTCTGTCATTGATGTTTCTAACTCTCTATCGCTCTCCTTTCCTCTCTGAAAAAAACAAAAACAAAAAAAGAAATAGATTCAGTTTTAACTTCCTTCTCTCTCTAGCAAGGTGTACTTGCCTTTTCCAAGCACTTTGTGGACCTTCCATCCCTTAAAGGTGCTCCATTGACTACGAAGTGAGCCTGGCGGCATCTGCTTACAATACATTTTCTAGTCAAGGCTAAGTTGAAGATGGGCTTCTGCTCTGTTTTCCCAGGCCAGTCGTCCTGGGACTGGCTGCAGCCCCGGTCCCAGCTCTCATCAAGCTCCCTGCTTTCCCTTCCAGAGAGCCTGCTGGTGGGTCTTCCCCACTGGACCTGCAGCCCATTGAGCATTTCCATCCCAGGGTTCCTTCCCAGCATTGCTCAGAAACTTTCTGTTTTTCAAAATTCAAATTCTAAGAAAAATCTGTTGAAAAATTAGAAAAACAGAAAAGAGCTCTGTAAGTCTCCTGCAAGAATTAAAGCTTTGCAAGTAACACTGAGATGTTACTGGTTTGAAGGAATCCATTGAAGTCCAATGGAACATGAAAGCAGGAAACACTGACACACGGAGTCCAAGGGAAGGGTGATAGTTTTGGAAACCAGGCACAGGCAGACAAGAGCAGTCAAGATCTAATCAGTTGGCCGTGCATATAGCAATTGCCATTATGTGTTTCTGCCTACCTGCCTCTCATGGTGAATAGTTGTTGTAAGTAAAAGATACATATTAATGCATATTTTATGCATAGTGTACTTAATACAAATTGTAAAAATGGTGTTATTTAAAAAAACAAGTTTTTGAAGCAAAATATGTACTAAAATTGGCAATTTCAACATGTTCTCACTAGTGCTGTTAACCTAGTTAACCTCTTTCCAGGATATCTGAATGCTACAGTGGTTGGATATTACATAGTAATGTTTGCTGGTGTTTTCTAGTGTTTGAATATTTATGTATTCAAACTATGGTTTTTGTAACTATTAATAAACTTTGTATTTATTTATTAAATAAAATTTTAGATACCCATAATAATGAATAAAGAGTATAATCAATTTTAGAAATATTTAAAAGAATAACTTATGATTTGAGGAATTCCTGAAAATTCCTGAGAGTTCTCTTTTTTTTTGTTCCTGAATCCCAAAGATACTATCTGTTGGGAACTTCTGGGAATACTACGTTAACATTACTGAAACCTATTAGACAATCTCCCTCAACTTACTGCTTTGGATTCTCCATTAAACAATTATTCAAGCAAGTTTCCTTTCAGATTTTCTTTAAAAAAATGTCCTTTTTCTATTTTTTTAAATGCCAAGTGTGTTTTTTAAAAAACAACTCTATTGAGGTCTGGTTGACATGTAAAAAGCTGTACATATTTAATGTATACAACTCGAGTTTGAGGGTCAGAATACATTCATGAAACCACTCCTACCATCAAGGCATAGACATGTTCACCAACTTCCAAGGTTTCTTCTTGCCCTCTTTATTATTATTTTTACTAGTGACCTGTTGCAGGAAGATTCCTGCAAGAATAGGGCTTCCTGAGCCAGAGCAAAGCAGAGAAGGGAGCAAAGCCTGCCTCAGCTACCTTCCGTCCCTGCTGCCTCGGCTCCCTCCCTCTCTTCTTCACAATCTCCGTTGCCTCAGATCCATTCCCTCTCCACCATGGCTCTCTTCTGCAACACTTGGCTTCCTTCTACTCTGTCTTTAGTCTTTGCTTGCCTGTGTATGCAAATTGACCACCATCTTTGATGGGTTTATTTGCACATTATTCTTTTATTAGATTAGATTGTTAGTGTGTGTGTGGTAAGCACACTTATCATAAGATTTACTCTCTTTTTTGAGGAATTACAATACCAGATATCAAGTTATACTATAAAGCCACTGTTTCAAAACTGCCTGGTACTGTCACAAGAACAGACATATAGATCAATGGAATAGAACAGAAAACCCAGAAATTGACCCAAGCTATTAAGGTGCAATTAATATTTGACAAAAGAGGCAAGCACATACAATGGAGTCCAGACAGTCTCTTCAGTAAACGGTGTTGGGAAAATTGGGCAGATACATGCAGAAAAATGAAACTAGATCACCAACCTACACCATACACAAAAATAAACTCAAAATGGATAAAAGACTTAAACATAAGATGGGAAACCATAAACATTTTAGAAGAATTGGCAGCAAAATCTCAGTCATATGTTGTAGCAATATCTTGACTGATACAGTTCCTAGGACAATGGAAACTAAAAAGACAATAAACAAATTGGACTACATCAAAATAAAAAGCTTCAGCACAGCAAAAGAAACCATCAACAAAGCAACAAGAGAGCCCACTGCATGGGAGAACATATTTGCCAATGTTACACCCAATGTTTAAATCTCCAAAATTTATAGAGAACTCATACAACTTAACAAAAGGAAGATAAACAACCCAATCAAAAAATGAGCAAAGGTCCTACCTAAATAGACACTTTTTGAAAGTGGACATACAGAAGGCCCAGAGTATGAAAACATGCTCAAAGTCACTAATTATCTGAGAGATACAAATCAAAACTACAATGAGGTACCATCTCACACCTGTCAGAATGGCTATCATCAACAAATTAACAAATGACAAGTGCTGGCGAGGAGGTGGAGGAAAAGGAACCCTCATATACTGCTGGTGGAATGCAGACCAGTGCAGCCACTGTGGAAAACAGTATGGAGTTTCCTCCAAAAGTTAAAAATGGAACTCTCATTTGACCCAGTGATCCCACTTCTGGGAATATATCCCAAGAAATTAGAAACACCAATAAGAAAGAATATATGTATCCTGTGTTCATAGCAACACAATTCACCATAGCTAAGATTTGGAAACAGCCTAAGTGCCCATCAGTAGATGAGTGGATTAAAAAATGGTGGCACATCTACACAATGGAATACTATGCTGCTGTGAAAAAAAGAGAAGGAATTCTTACCATTTGTAATAGCATGGATGGACCCGGAGAGCATTATGCTAAGTGAAATAAGCCAGTTGGAGAAAGATAAATATCACATGATCTCACTCATTTGTGGAATATAATGAACAACATGAACTGATGATAAAAAAATAGATCCAGAGATATAGAAGCATCAAACAGACTATCAAACCTCAGAGGGAAGGCAGGGGGAAATGAGGGTGGATACAGACAATGGACACAGACAATAGAGGAGGTGGGGGCATGTACTAGGGGCCAGGAGTGGGTGGGAAGAGGTCAATGTGGAAAAAGGAGACTTATGTAAAACTTTCAACAATAAAGAATTTTTTTAAAAAATTTATTCTATCAGAAAAAATTTAAGTATACTATAAGTATATTTCAGCTATAGGCACTATGTTATATAGGAGATCCCTTGATCTTATTCAGCTTGCATAATTGAAACTTTGTACCTTTTGATCTTCACCTTCCCCTGTCCCCCTCCCTAACCCCTGGAAACAACCATTTTGACTATCTCTGTGAGTTTGACTATTTTCAGATTCCACATATAAATGAGATCATACAATATTGGTCTTTCTGATTTCACTTAGCATAGTGTCTTCCAGTTCCATCTATGTTGTTGCAAATTTGCCACATGTTTTTATTTATTTTTTATTTGTTCATTTATTGATCTAAAATGCCTTTATTTTTGCCTTCATTTAAAAAAATGTTTTCGTTTTCTTTTTTTAAGTGACTTTGACAAAATAGTTTTCTGCTGTCTTTTCTCCTCGTGTCTGCATGTCTATGTGCTATGGTTGGCGGTGAGAACTATGGCTGGGTGGACAGCAGCCTGGACACAGTGTCTGTGGGCTCTTACTGGGCACAGTGGTTCTCATAATTGTACCGATCTTTCTAGTTCCCAGTACTTTTTAATCTTCATGAGCTTCTCCCCAGGGCAGGAGAGTTCTACTGAAGGTGAAGTTCACTGAAGAGTAGTGGAATAACATGTGCTTTCCCAGTGTCCTCTGCCCCACGGGGAAGTGCAGAATCTAGGGACGTGGGTTACAATATCAATGGCAGCAAGGGAAATCCAGGAGTGGCATACGCTCTAGCATCATACCTCAGGAAAGCCCTTTGTCCCAGAAGTCCCACCCCAGCCCTGCATGGAACCTGAACCCTAGTGCTGGAATCTCTCCTTAGAGTTTGGTAGAGGGTACAAGGGAGGTGCCACAGAGTCTGTGAGACAGAAACTCTGGGCACAGACACTTTGCTCTTGCAGCCTTGGGTCCTGACCCTCCAAGAAAGCCTTCTCTTCCCCAGTCAGAGCTGGCTGCAGGACCCTGGGCAGGGCTGCTGCTCTGGGGACTGCTACCTGCCAGGCCTCGCCTTGCTCCCTGGGCTGGAACAGGACACTCCTGAGTTGCCCAGCATGATTTAGGGCACATTGGAGCTGGACTGAGGACAGAAAAGCACTGGCTCAGGGGCACTGACTGAGGGGGAGGAGGCACTGCAAAGCTGGTTTGGGTGGATGCTGTGGGATGGGTGTGGCTGCATGGGCACCAGCAGTGCCAGCAGAGGTACCAGCATGTCCTAGGACATCGTCAACAGGGCAACAGATCCTGTGGGGTGATGGAAGTGGTGGGGTGAGCAAGGCCTATTCCTGCCTCCAATGCTGGCCAGCCCTCAGGGAACTCTCACAATGGCTTAGTGTGAAAGTATTGATAGCTGAACCTGGGGATTGGCCGGGAGGATGGCTGTGCAAGAGCCAGGAGAAGAGGCTGCCAGGGCTCTTATCCCCTCCCTGCAGGAGGGCTCTGATTTCTCTCTGTGCCTATGGTTTTCCTCTCCCGTCCTCAGAGGCTGGAACCTTTGCATCTGAGATTAACTCAGCTCCAGGGGAGCAGGCACTGGTTGCTGTTGATCAGTGAGATAACCTGCTCTTCTTTCTGTTCTGTCAGGAGGGAGCAATAGAGGGTTTTTCCTCCTAAACCCTTTGCCCAATGGACTTGTAATCACAGCTGGCTGTTATCCATTGAGGATTCTTCTTTGGGGCCTACCCCAACCTCTAGGAACTTGAGAAGAGCCATGTAAAGAGTAAAGTCCTCACCTCTGAGACTCACCTTTCTCCTCTAAAGCCTCTAGGAGCAGGGAAGATTTCTTAAGATCCTGGTAGAAAACACTCTTAAAAACTGAAGAAGGCATCTCTCCCATTTATCTCTACCACTGTGAACTCCCTGTAGGAGAGAGAGAGAGAGAGAGAGAGAGAGAGAGAGAGAGAGAGAGAGAGAGAGAGAGAGAGATGCTCTGGGCAATATCCAGAGCCTGGAGTACCAGGCCCATGAATGTCGCCCAGAACTGCCTTCCAAGGGGGAATCAGTGGCCAGCACAGTAGACCCCTGGCTAGCTTGAGCTTTTCTGAACATCCTGTTTGTTTACAGAGGGCTTAGAAAAATAAGGGCACCCAGAACCAGTTCTCTGCAGAAGACAAGGAAGGGAGGTTCTTACAGGAGCAGCCAAGGCTCCCTGGGGGAGGGCGGCTGTGGTCAGGTTGGGCCTCTTTGGGCAAAGAGACCAGTTGGCCAGTCCCTCCCTGAACACAAAATGGTAGAATAAACAGGCCACTGTTCTGACATCCAGCTTGCCTGGCCCATGGCTGGCGTGGCTGGCCAACCCAGTGGTGGAGAGACTTCATCACAGACACACTGCCAGTAAGTGCCCCAGCTGGTTCCCCGCCGGCACCCTCGTCTGTCTGCACCCCATCCTCAGGGCCCTTTGGCTCCAGACAAGATCAAAGGTTCCCGCTCTTCTTGGCCAGAGGCCTCAGAGAGATTTGTACCAGTCTTTCATTTTGGGCTCCTGGTTCCTGGAATTTGAAAATCTGGCTGTGAACACTTATTCCAGGCCAACTGTTGGCACCAATGTTACAAGGATCCACTTCTGCCTCTCCCCGCCCCCTTTCAAGTCAAATATGGAAAAACTCCATTTGGCAGTTCTTTTCCCTGAAATAGCAACATGAAAGGAGACAAATATCCCATTTAAAAACAGAAATTTTGGACCAAATCATGGGTTTTCATATAATGTTATTTTAATAAGTAATACCTTCAACTCTGTCACCACACTCCTGTTATTTGTGATTATAAATGGGTCTCTAGACTGGGGATGCAAGCCAGTTGTGAAGTCACCCCTGGGACTTTAAAAACACAGTTATTGAGCAGGGGAGGGGGGCTGGAGAGGTGGGGTAGTGGAGACAGAGAGAGAGAGAGAGAGAGAGAGAGAGAGACTTTTAAATCACAGTGTATTAACAGAGAGACTTTTAAAACACATTGTATTAAAAGACACACACACACACACACACACAGACTTTTAAAACACTTTGGGGAGAGAGAGAGAGAGGGAGAGAGAGAGAAGATTAATTAAACCCAAGAGTCAGAGAATAGAAAATTCCAGGTAAATAAGCTCGCCGCAGGTGGCTGTGGGGCACAGCTCTGCTCACCTTGGGGCGGGCGTTTCCTCACAGGCTGGAGGGACCTTATGACCCTGTGTTTTTCTTTGGAGAGAGCGTGTCCTTCCTGAAGGGACCTGTGTTCCCTCTCAGATACATTTTCCTGCCACCTCAGAAAAAGGAGGAAAATACCATTTGAAGCCCTTTCCACTGCTGCCCTTGAGACTTGGTAGCCGCTGATTGCCTGGCCTAGATACACCAAGTGATGCAAACTTAGTTTTTCCCAATTTTGTGATTCCCTTCATTTCCCTTCCTTCCCACCTTCAGTCCTAACTTTCATTTCTACTCATCAGACACGTGGCCCAATCAGCTCGAGTGGTGCAGAAGGGGAGGCAGGACCCCTGGGAAGAAGGGGCAGGGCCTTGAGGAAGGCTCTCAGTGGCCTCCTGGGCTTAGAAGGCTTCCAACAGGGTGGATTTGAAGAGTGAGTGAGAAGCAGACTTCCTGCTCCAGAGGCCTGAGACTGTCCCAAGGATGTGGTTCCCAGTGAACAGAGAGGTGGAACTGGAAGAAAAGAGCCCCAGATAACTTTGCCTGGATGGAGTGAAAAGGCAAGGAAGAGATGAGGGCAAGTCCTGGGAGGGACAGTGTTGGGTCCGCAAGGAACACAACAGCCGACAACGGTGTCTTCCAAGCCCCAGCTGGGAGGCCCAATAACAAAAACTTTGCGTGTTTGAACCTGGTCAGGGCCCATACCTAGGTTATGGGTTTGATCCCCGGTCAGGGTTCATACAGGAGGCAACCAAGTGATCTCTCTCTCTCTCTCTCTCTCTCTCTCTCTCTCTCTCTCTCTCATCAATAAACGTATCTTCAGGTGAGAATTTTTTAAAGTCTTCGGTGATGTCGTCTTCCTAAGTAATGCATAGAGAGACAAATGAATCAGTAATGTTTATGGCTTGGCCAGGGTGGCTCAGTGGTTCAGCGTTGACCTAGAACTGGGAGGCTGATGTTCATTTCTGGGTCAGGGCACATGTTGTCTGGGTTTTGGGCTTGATCCCCAGAAGGAGGCATGCAGGAGGCAGCTGATCAATGGTTTTCTCTCATCATTGATGTTTCTATTTCTCTCTCCTCCCTTTCTCTCTGAAATCAATAAAAACATATTTAAAAACATATTTATGTTTTAGCTCTCACTGTAAACATTTCCAAACACATAAGGGCTAAAATAAATAAGTTATAAATAAATAAATAGACAACTGGCATGATCTTATCATGTTGAGGTACTAATTAGGTATGTACATTCCTTTTTCTTGCCTTCTCATCTTTTTTCTTTGACTCTGTGTCTAGATATTATTATATATTTAATAAAATTAGGGCCATCCCTTATATACATGTGCAGCTTGACTTTTTACATTTAATATTTTATATAGAAATCCAGCATTTTTCACTAGTCAGTTATTTATGGGTTTAGAGGAGTCATCTGCTAAAGGACAGAAGTTGCTAGTACAGGTTTTGGAAACTAACTCTGTGGAACAAACAATGCTGTTGGTGAGTCTCAGGCACAGGTTTTGGGTGGAGCAGAGCACTCCCTCAGCTTGGCAGCCCAGCACAGAGGGCTACTGTTCTGAGAAGGAAGAAGGCAGACAGAGGTATATTAGAAAAAAGAGTTTTATTCTCTGTGGGTATGGCGGGTGGGAGCCCAAAAGGCTGGAGCTGCTGTGTCTCGATGAGATCAGAGCTTCACAGTTGAGGGCAGAGGAGTGGACCCCACAAGGAGGATGGCCATTCAGTTATTTATTGAGCATCTACTATGTGCTGGGCATTGGGGGCTATGCAAATACTACTTGCCATTCACCTAACAACCTGACAAAGCAAGTATTATCATCCATACTTTCCATGTAAAGAAATTAAGGCTCTCAGAGGTTAATGACCAGTTCCCCAGTCACACAGCAGGTAAATGGCCATGTGAAGACTACAACTGGGTTTCCAAGAGTTAGAAGATTATAAAAATACTAGAGGTCTGGTGCACAAAAATTTGTGCACTTGGGGGGGGGGCGGGCCCTCAGCCCAGCCTGTGCCCTCTAGCAATCTGGGACCCCTCAGGAGATGCCCACCTACTGGCTTAGGCTCTCTCCCTGGGGGATTGGGCTGAAGCTGGCAGCCAGACATCCCTCTGGCAGCCTGGGAGCCCTTGGGGGATGTCCAATTGCCAGCAGGGAGCAGGCCTAAGCTGTAGTCGGACATCCTTAGTGCTGCCTCTCTCGCCTCCATTGCTGTGCTGGCAGCTGGCAGCCTGGCTTGTGGCTGAGCAGAGCTCCCCCTGTGGGAGTGCACTGACCACCAGGGGGCATCTCCTGCATTAAGCGTCTGCCCCCTGATGGTCAGCGTGTGTCATAGTGACCAGTCGTTCCCAGTTGTTCTGCTGTTAGTGTCAATTTGCATATTACCCTTTTATTGTATAGGATAGAGGCCTGGTGCATGGGTAGGGGCCGGCTGGTTTGTCCTGAAGGGTGCCCCTAACAACCATCGCTTCCAGCGCTTCCTGAGCCCAAGGGTGAAAGCAGGTCTCTATAATCTTCTATAATTGAAACTTTGTTGTGGAAAATTTATTGCCACACCCGGCCTAGGCAGACAGGAACCTTAGCTTCCTCCATCGCTAGGGCAAGCCTCCTGCTTATTCCAGCTCCATGGCTGCTGGCCGCCATCTTGGCTGGGTTAATTTGCATATAGTCGCTCTGATTGGCTGGTGTGTGTGGCTTGGCTGGCGGGCGTGGCTTAGGTGTAACAGAGTGAAGGTTAATTTGCATATTACTCTTTTATTAGATTAGATAGGCTTCAAGGTAAACAAAAAACATAAATTCAAATTATTTTTATTAAAACAACTTTTAGACTGAAAAAGGGGTAAATATTTTTTGAAGAAAAATTGCTACGGGTCTCTTTCTTTTCTCTGGTACTTTGGGAAGTCTCTGCATATCTGATTTCCCCCGTCACAATCTTACGTTAATTTGTTTGACAAACACTTAATTTTTAATGACTGTGTGTTAGTCACCGTTAAAGGGAATTTTTTTTAAAAAAGGATGATTTAGCCTCTGCCTTCAAGAAATAAGCAGTACAATGGGATTAGGCAGCTATGTGCGCACCGGGGCACCTGTAAGGATTTCTGCCTCATCTGAACCAGGGGCTGAGGAAAGTGGCTGTGGGAGGAAATTAACCCTGCCTGGCGAGAGCCAAGAAAACTTCAGAAATGGAGGTGTTGTTTCCCTCTCTGAGCCATGATCGCGTCATTTGTTAAATGCAGGAATTGGACAAGAGTGGTTCCTGGCTTTAGCAAATTGTCATTCTCATCCCTGGTGTTACCTGGATTTGTCACCAAGGACATTGCTTTCCCACATGTAGGAAACCACATGTGCATTACATACGTGTTCTGGGGGCGGTGTGCTCTGGGCCCACATTGCACGGCTGCCTTCACAGGCCCCTTCTGCTGCAGCCCTGCAGTGGCCCCAGAGGCACCTCCCCCCAGGCCTGCCTGTGGCCAGAGAGGGCTGCTCTGCTATGGTTTCCAGTTCTTTTTCCCTCCTAAGTGTAGCTCCCTCCCTCTTTCACTGTTTTCTGGTGTTTTTTTAATGGCAGGTATCACCTTCTCACACCCAATTCCCTGGAAGGGTAGACCCCAAGGTCAGAACTTGTTTCCATTCAGCCCGGTGTCTCTCCAGATCTGAGCACGGCACTCTGTGAACAGATGTTCAATTTACGTGGAAGAATGAATAGAGTTTTCTCTTTTGGAGCATCTTTGCTTGAGTTTAAAAGCACCTGTATTTGTTTGTTTAAATTGCCGCAACAGTAGCTAAAAACAACAGGAGGACATTGTCTTTCAGTTTGGAGGTCAGAGGTCTGAGATAGCTCTCGCTGGGCTGAAATCAAGGTGTTGGTAGAACGTGTTCCTTTTTAGAAGTCCTGGGGGAAATCCTGCTTTTACGTTTGTTTCTTCTATTTTTACCTTGTCCAGCCTCTCGAGGCTGCCTGCATTTCTGGGCTTCAAGGTCACTGGTGGCTGATCAAATGTCTCTCACAGGGCATCATTCCGCCGCTGACTGCTCTGCCTGCCTCTTCCATCTTTTAAATACCCTCGTGACTTATATGGGGCCCATCTAGACACTCCAGGATTCTCTCTGTCTTAAGGTCAGTGATCAGCAACCTTCATTCCATTTTGCCATGTACCATACATTGCTGCCTGTCACAGGGATTAGGATGGTAATACCTTTGGGGGCCATTATTCTGCCTACTATGGTGCCAAGTGTGATTTCCTCCAGGATTCTATTTATTCAGTTATGCCCTCAGCCAGCATTTGTTGAGCTCTTTCACCTTGTTCTATGTGCTCTGTTGGGTGCTGGAAAATCAAAGTGCAATGCATAGTCTGGTCAGAGGCTGAATGAACAATTGTAATACCGTCTGACCAGCACTATAATTGGTGTGCGAAGGAAACTGTGGGGGTACATATGAGCATCGACCCCAGCCTGGAGAAGGAGATGGCCCAGGACCTGAGCTTTAAAGGAGCCGACATAAGATGAGGGACATGCAGAAGAATAGCATTTGCAAAGGCAGTGCTGTGCTCTGCAGTTTGATAGTCTAGATTGCTGAAGCGTAAATCATTTTCCCCACATGCTCCCATGCTGTCCTTACGGAAGAGAGCTGAGGCTGAAAAGGTAAGAGTAGGCAGATCATGGTGGACCTTGTGTTCAGGTAAGAAGCTGGACTGTATGCTATGGCCACTGGGAAGCGACTGAAGACTTTCATGCAGAGGATGAGTGGTGGGCAGAGGTGCTGGCTCTACTAATGACTTTCCAAGAACTCTCTCCTGCATGTTCAGGCCTCCTTCCTCCCAGGGGCCACACATGCTCTACCTTTTTCTAGTGTGAGCACAGCACAGCCATTTCTGCCCTTGGTGCTGACCTCCCTGTTGCTGCTGTTTGGCTAAGGATGTTCTGAGGTTCTCAAAGGTGACTTTGCAACATCTCTTTCTATTTTATGTCCAGGACCTGGCCCCGATTACCTACCTGCTTTGAGCCTCATTTTCCCCAGAGCCATCTTAATTAAGGTCCTAATTAGGACAACATCAATGAACTGAATAAAATAACTGCTTGTCTCAGCAGATTTGATGCGTCTTTGAAGGATGTAGCAGAAGCAGTTATGAAGCAGCTGTAGTGTAATGGCTAAAGCACTGTTTTTTAATCAGAAAATCTGTCCCCAAATTCCAGTTCTGCCATTTAATAGCCATTTGGACTCGGGGAAGTCACATAAATTCGTTGAGACTCAATTCCATGATTTATAGACTAAGGGATATATTGTTGATTGTTCTCTGAGGCATTCTTTGCAATGCACAAACCCACATTCAACATTTACCATGTACAAGAACTGCTCTCAGCACTCGCCCTTACTCAGCTAATTTAATTCTAGAAACAATTTAACCCCTATAGCTGGATAGTCTAAAGGATTGACCAGGTTCGGTAAATGATTCAGTAAACCATTTCCTTTCATCTAAGACACACAGCTAGCCTACATTTCCCAACTTCTCTTGCAAATGGAGTGCATCCATGTGACTGTATGCCCAATGGGAAGTGGGTGTAACCTAACTTTTAGCAGTTTAACACAACAAAGTTTACATCTTACTCACAAAATACTGCATGTTCCTGTTCTGGTGGCTCTTCTGCATAATTCTCTTCCAACTTGTGACTCAGAGAACCAGGATCCCTCTGTCTGTGGTTCCCTCAACCCTTCCAACCGGCAGTCCTCAGAGTCCTCTCCATTTGGCTAAAAGATGGGGAAAGGTGAGAGAGTGTTAAGTTGTTGGTAGTTGGATGGGCCAGGATGTGGTCCATATCCCTTCACCCACTTCCCATTGGGCATACAGTCACATGGATGCACTCCATTTGCAAGAGAAGCTGGGAAATGTAGGCTAGCTGTGTGTCTTAGATGAAAGGAAATGGTTTACTGAATCATTTACCGAACCTGGTCAATCCTTTGGACTATCCAACTATAGGGGTTAAATTGTTTCTAGAATTAAATTAGCTGAGTAAGTGCTAGTGCTGAGAGCAGTTCTTGTACATGGTAAATGTTGAATGTGGGTTTGTGCATTGCAAAGAATGCCTCAGAGAACAATCAACAAATGCTTTGGGAAGGAAATGTAAGTTGTGGGTTGTGAGCACAGTCCTGCCTCAAGGTTTCTTTTACAGTGAATCAGGAAACAATATTCAGTAAGGAATAGTCCATTAGTATCACTAAAAAACTTCAAAAGAAAATAATCTATTAGCCTCAGCACCTTAAGAAAGAGCTCTTAGTCTGACTGGCGGTGTCCCCAGCTTTCCTCACCTTCCTTTGATGCCTCTTTTCCTACTAATTGTACCCCTCCTCGACCATTCCCAACTCTCATACAAAAATTTCCCCTCATTGAGATAGGAGCGGAATCAAGAGTGATAATAAGGGAATGGTGGATTAAACCAGACAAGATAATTTGGAGGAATAAATAAGGCAGCATAGTTCATCTAATGGAGAATTAAATGGAATTTGGCCTGAGAAAGGTTCAGACTAACTCAAGCTTGTACAACTGAACGGAGAGTAGAGAGAACATTAATATAAATGCTTTGTAATGAAATAAGACTTTGTTTACCCCAAATATTAGGGCCCTTATGCCTTTCCAATCCACTTCGAGTTCCCTGTCCTCTGTCCCTCTATGTGATGATGGCATCTGAATTAGTAATGGAAAAATTCTACTCCCTTCTTGCATATTTTGGGGATGATGATTTTATTAGAACAAGTTTTTTTTTCAAAGACATACTAAGAAGATTATTTCTTCTCCCTTTCAACAGTTCAAGCCCTACCTTAGAAAAAAACACACAACAAAAACATCAGGAAGAAACTATTAACTGGCGTGTACTGCTTTTAGAGCCATCCCCGGGGAGAGATACGTCTCCATTAAGCATCCAGTTGTTGAAAGCTGCAGCAGGCTCGGTAATGAACTCTGTGGTCTGCAGGCTGGGGCTGGCTGGGAGGGGTTTTAATGGCCGCTTGGAAAGCAAGCCTCTCTCTGAAGGTGTCCATGAATGGGTCATTAGAAGCAGGGGCTGGGGACAGGCTGCAGAGAGGGATGTATAGAGGTTACTTGAAAGAACAGACATGGCAAGTTAAAGAGAAATAATGATTGTGGCTCAGTCTCAGAGCTTTTATCCAGCCATGAGCTGTTCTTGCTCTGCCTCGGGGAGAGAGGGCTGCAGGCTTCTGTTTCAGAGTGGGAACATGAAAAAAGAAGATGGCCTGGTCTTGGGTGAATGGGAAGATGAGAGGTTAGGGATTAGCCCAGGAGCTGGAGGGAAGCTGGAGGAGGAGGAGAGGAGGAGGAGCTGGGCAGGTGAGTGCAGAGGACCCAGGCTTCAGGATTCCTCCTTGCTTCTGAGAGGAGAGTGGTTGGGACCGATGTACGGCCATCCTCACTGTGGGGTGGAGAAGAGCTCTGTGACTGATCTTCCCTTCGACCAGATTTGCTTTTCTTTGTGGTAAATCTCCATATAGAAGGGGTTTGCAATGTGTGGTTGTTAAAAACCTGGGTTTGAATTCCAACTCTACCATTTGTTAACTAGATGAACTTGAGGAAATGTGTTAACCCCTCTGAGATTCAGAGAATAGTGATGATTAAAAGAATAGTGTATGTAAAATGTCAGTGTCTGGCACATAAGCAATCATTGGTCAGAAGTTAACTGGTGCTGTCAAAAACGCTTAGTTTGATCCAGGAGATGACTGGAAATTTGGGAAGGCATCCAAGGCAGTGAGATAGAGACATCCTCATGCAAACAAACATCTGACGGATTTTCCCCCATTGGAGTCAGACCTCGATCTTGGTCATAGTGCCACTGCTAAGAAGCTGTGGAGCCTGCAGGTAGCTTGAGTATTGAATAAGCCTTTCAGGATTCAGGTTTTCATTTTTTAAAAATAGGGGTAATATCCAGTCAAAGAGAGACAAGTATCAGATTATCCCATATGTGGAATCTAATGAACAAAATAAACTAATGAACAAAATAGATCCAGAGACACAGAAACGTGGAAGAGACTATGAAATTTCAGAGGGAAGGTGGGTGGGTGGGAAGAGATCAACTAAAGAAGTTGTATGCATATGGTATATGCATGACCCATGTACGCATGACAGACAACAATATGGTGAAGGTCTGGGGTAGGCTAGAAGGGGACAATGGGGGCAGAGAGAGGATGACATATGTAATACTTTCAACAATAAAGATTTAATTTAAAAACTAAAATACGGGTAATAGGAGGGCTTGATCTGTCTCATGGGGGTCTCATGGGTATCCAGAGGCAAACTAAAGAGCATCTTGTAAAAGGCAAGAATCTAGGCAAGCATCAGGAGTCACTAAGGTGGGTGACTGGGACGCTCACAAATGGTGACCCCTGGAAGTGGGAGGCTATGATGACTAGGAAGGGATAAGATCAAGTTGGGAGGGGCAGGGTTGGAGAGAAAGTGCTAGGAAGCTGGCAGATAGTAGAGGGAGGGACTGAGATGACCCTTACATTGTCTGCAGGGTCAGGGTTATAGCCAGGAAGAATCAAATTGCAGGAACAAGAGCGAAGGTAGGATTCATGTTTTATACAAGGAATTTTGAGTTACATGGGCTGAAGGCTATAAGGATTAAAAATGTAAAGTAATGATAATAAATAGCATTTGTTGAGTTAATTATCATTCATTTATTCAATAATTCTTTTGACCACTATGTGCTGGGCAGTGTTGTAGGGGCTGAGGTAGATACCTCAATGCACAAAACATAAAAAAACATCTTGTTCCCATGGAGCTGATGGCCTAAGCAGGAAAATAAATAAATGTATCTGCTGGGAAAACAGGATATCCACAGTTGCACCTTTACCTCACATCATATACAAAACTTAGCTCAAAATGGATCAAAGGCCTAAGTGTAAGACACAGAGCTATAAGACTTTTAGAAGAAAACAGGCATAATGTTTGGGACTTCAATTAGGCAATAGATTCTGTTATAATACCAAAAGCACCGGCAACAAGAGGAACTTGATTAATTTTTTTGTGCTTCTATTTTTATAAAATTAAAATTTTTTTCAATTAGTTTACATTCAATATTATTTTAACCTAGGCCTGACTGGCGATCAGGGCTGATCAGGTTCCCCATCTCCCTGCCTCCCCACCTCCTCCTTCCCTTGCTTCCTCAGTGTCCTGCCACTGCCGCTGGTTGCCCATCATGTTCCACGCCACCCCCTCATGATCAGCGCACATCGTAGCAAGCTATCGAACTCTTGCCTCCTGGTCAAACTCCCGATGGGACACTTTGCATATTAGCCATTTATATAAATAGACTAGAGGCCCAGTGCTCAAAATTCGTGCACTGGTGGGGGGGATATTCTTCAGCCCAGCCTCCACCTTCTCCAATCTGGGACCCCTCAGGGGATGTCTGACTGCTGGTTTAGGCCCCATCCCAGTTGGACATCCCTCTCACAATCCAGGACTGCTGGCTCCCAACCACTTGCCTGCCTGCCTGATCCCCTCCAAACCACTCCCCTGTCAGCCTAATCAATGCCTAACTGCTGGTCTGGTTGCCCCCAACTGCCCTCTCCTGCAGGCCTGGTCATACCCAACTATCCTTCCCTGCAGGCTTGGTCCCCCACAACTGCCCTCACTTGCAGGCTCTATTGCCCCCAACTGCTCTCCCTTGTCGGCCTGGTCCCCCCCAACTGCCCTCCCCTGTCAGCCATCTTGTGGTGCTATCTTGTGACCACATTGGGGTGGCCATCTTTGACTACATGGGGTCAGCCATCTTGTGTGAGGGAGTGACAGTCAATTTGCATATCACCTCTTTATCATATAGGATTAGTTTCAAGTGTATAGCATAGTGGTTAGATAATCATATACTATACAAAGTATTTTCCCTGATATTTCCAATACCACTTAGCACCATACATAGTTATTGCAATATTATTGACTATATTTCTTGTGCTGTACTTTACATCCCCATAAATATTTTGTACTACCAATCTATACTTCTCAATCCATCACCTTAAGAAATAGATTAATTTGAATTTATCAAACCAAAAACTTTTCTGCTTCAAATTACACTATCAAGAAAGTATATAGACAACCCACAATTTTTCTGTACAGCTAAAATTGCTCTAAAAAAAATAAAGTGTAGTCATTGTTTTTAAAAACTCACAAAATGAAAGGAATATTGAAAGTCATATATCTGATTAGGGACTTGTATCTAGAATATAAAGAATTCTGTAAAAATGGGCAAAGAATCTGAATAGATATTTATCAAAAATATTATAAAAATGGCCAAAAAGCCTATGAAGAGATGCTCAACATCATTAACCATCAGGGAAATGCAAATCAAAACCACAGTGACATCCCACTTCACACTCACTAAGATATCTATAACTAAAAAGACAAAAAAACAAAGCACAGAAAATGCCAATTGTTGGTGAGGATATAGAGAAATTGGAACTCTTTAACACTGCTGGTGGGATACAGAATGGTGCAGCTATTTTGGAAAACAGTCTGAAAATTTCTCAAATAGTTAAATATAGTGTTACTATAGGACCCAGAAATTCTGTTCCTAGGTATGTATCCCAAAGAAATGAGCACATGTCTACAAAAACTCCTGCATGAATGCTCACTGGAGCATCTATCTAATAAAGATGAAATATGCTAAATGACCCTCACACCATGCAAAGATGGTGGCACCCAGAGTCAGTAAGGAGGAAATATGCTAATAGACTGCCCCATCCTCAAAGATGGCGGTGCTCACAGCCAATAAGGAGGGGATATGCTAATTGACTGCCATGCCCACAAAGATGGCAGCACCCAGTCCCCTCAGCCCCACCAGGTCAGCAGGCGCTTGGTGCACCTGCCTCCAGAGTTCCTCAGTTCCCTCAGCCACCCAGTAGACCAGGGCCACCTGAGGCTCAAGTAACAAGGGTCTGCCAAGGCTTGCATTGCCAGCAGTGGCAGCAGCAGCAGTGTGATTCGACGTCACCTTCCCCTGATTGTCGGGTCACCTCCTGCCTCCTGGACTGTGAAAGGGGGCAGGCTGGGCTGAGGGACCACCCCACCAGTGCATGAATTTTCATGCACTGAGCCTCTAGTCCTATCTAATAAAAGAGTAATATGCAAATTAACCACTCTGAGACAAAGATGGTGGCCGCTGGGACAAGATGCTTGTGTTGTCGCCATGGTGATGATGCAGGCGTTCTGCCCCAGCCCACTGGAAGAGGGCCTCTGGGCCTTCTTGGTTGGTGCTGCCGCTGCGGTACCAGGCCCCCTGCAGCTCTGAGACCTACCTCAGTGCTGGGGCCACTGGGGTCTGAAATGCGAAGACCCAGCCTGCAGGGTGCCCGGCACCCCAGCAGCAGCAGCAACCAAGCAGGCCCTGTGGGCAGTTTGAAAACGGCCCTCAGCCCCTGGCTGGACAGGCATGCCAGCAGGTGGACATCCCCCAAAGTGTCCCAGACTGTGAGAGGCCACAGACTGGGCTGAGGGACCTCACCAAGTGCACAAATTTTTGTGCACTGGGCCCCTAGTCTAATCTAATAAAAGAGTAATATGCAAATTAACCATCACTCTGAGACACCTAAGCCACACTCACCAGCCAAGCCATGCCCACCAGCCAATTAGAGTGGCTGTATGCAAATTAACCCAGCCAAGATGGCAGCCGGCAGCCACAGAGCTAGAGCAAACAGGAGGCTTCCATTGCACCAGCGATGGAGTTGAAACTGCCTGCCTAGGCTGTCCAGGCCTCTGCTCAAGGCAACAATGTTTCAATTATAGAAGATAAATAAACCCCAGAAACCTGATTCCAGCCAGCCTTGCTGGGACGTAGGGTCAATGGAAGCTGTGGGCAGCCTGAAAATGGCCCTCAGCCCCTCACCCAGGCTGGCCATACCCCCACGGGGTGAGGGTTCCCACTGGGGGGGCTTGGCCAGCCTGCAAACAGCCATCAGCCCCTCACCCAGGCTGCCTAGTTATGCCAGCAGGTGGACATGCGTCCGCCGCATCCCAGACTACGAGGGCACAGGCCAGGCTGAGGGACTCCCCTGAGTGCACAAATTTTTGTGCACCGGGCCCCTAGTTATTTATAATAGCCAAAATGTAGAAACAACCTCATTGATGAATGGATAAACAAAATGTAATATATGTATCTTTGTGATGGAATGTTATTTGGCCACAAAAAAAGGAATGAATTTTGATACATGCTATATACATAGATGAACTTTGAAAATATTACACTAAGTGAAAGAAACCAGTCATAAAAGATCACAAATTACCATATGATTCCATGCATGTGAAAGGTCCAGAATAGGCAAACACATAGAAACAGAAAGTAGGTTACTGGTTGCCAGGGCTGGTGAGAAAGGGAGGGGGCTGTAGGAGAGACTCTGGAAGTGATAGCTAATGGGGTTTCTTTTGGGGTGATGAAAATGTTCTAAACTGGATTGTGGTGATGCTCACAACCCTGCACATACTGAAAACTGGTGAATTGTACACTTTAAATGGGTGAATTGTATGGTTTGTGAATTATAGCTCAATAAAGCTATTAACCAAAACAAACAAACAAACAAAACAAATGCATATTATGTCAGGTGGTACTATGTCCTATGAAGAGAATAAAGCAGCATCAAGGATCAGTGCTGTTTAGATAGCGCAGCCAGAAAGGGCCTCTTCAAGAGATGACATTGAAGGGAGAAGGAGCGAGCTCTGCAGATGTGTGGGGGGGTGGGGGGGAATGGGCTGAAGGAGCAAGTGCAAGGCCTAAAGCCACAGAGAGCTTCCAGGGCCCAGGAGCTGAAAGGGCAAGGAGGAACGTTAGGAGCTGGAGTCACAGAGGAAGGCACCAGGCAAAGCCAGATCGCGTAGGAGCCGAAGGCCTGAGGGTGGAGTTCAGACTCTATAGTGTGAGGGAAAGCTGCTGGAGTCTTTGAAACAGCAAATAGAGTCACATTTTTAAGTTACTTTGATCGTGAAATGTCAGTAAACCAGCTGTCTGGAAAGAAAGAAAGAAAGAAAGAAAGAAAGAAAGAAAGAAAGAAAGAAAGAAAGAAAGAAAGAAAGAAAGAAAGAAAGAAAGAAACCCTGGTTTGTAATATTTGCTCATTTCTGTGGTGTAAATGCTCCTGATATGGCCCATTTAAAACTACCAAAAGCTTAGCAGTGGATTCTTGTGAGCCAGTGTGAGCTCTGGCACACTACTGGCAGGACACCAACGGAGAGTCTTCTAGAGCAGCAGCAGTGATGTGAGAAAGAGGAGTGAGATTTGAGTCTACTTGTAAAGTTTTCTTCTATCGTGAACCAGAGTAAGTGATGTTCTTGTTATATCTCTCTTAATCCTCAGACCAGCCCAGGGCCACCTTTAGGCCACAGAGTACAAGTTAGAAAAAGACAGCCCTTCCCCTGGCAGTGGGCAGCCCTGTGCCAGGTGTGGTGTTCAGGCTGGATGTCAGAGTTTCTGCCTCACTCTGGCCGGCTGCTCTATAACATGCCAATTCATATTGTGGCAACCCTTTAACAATGCTAACGATGATAATGTTATGGCTCCCGGTTCATAGATGAGAAATCAGTGGTCCATATTAGTTAAGTAACTTGCTTGAAATAGAGGAGTTGAAATTTAAATCCAGTTGGCCCAGTCTCAAAGCCTTGGGCAGTCTTCCTTGAAAACATTACCCTAAGAGTCTGCTTCTGATCAGGACCTCAGATGCACTTCAGTATAGCCCCACATTCCAAAGGGAATCTGTATGCAAGATTGCAAGGGCAGGGAAGTGAAAGGAACAGAAAGAATGGAGAAGCCAGGGGTCATGGATTTTTATGGCAAAATTTTATTCCTAGAGCTGTGGCAACCTAAGGTAAAGAGAAGGGATTACAGTTACTGAGTTTCCATATTATGTAAAGTATTCTAAATATATTCACATTAATTTAGGAAGAAGAGAAATTTTAGCTTCATTTTAGATATGAGAACACTAAGGCTCAGAGAGGTTAAGAAATGTGCCCAGGGGCACCCTTGGTGATTGGCCTCTGGGGCAGTGGTCTGTGCTCTTTCCCAGAAGGTCACAGGCAAGCCAGTCCCTTACTGAAAGGTTTAGGAACTTGCATCAAGCCAATGTTCTGGGATTTTTTTATTCACTCAACAAACCATGAGTGTCTATTATTTATCAGCCACCCCAGTTAGGTATTAGGGCTGCAGTGATGAATAAGACATTGTCCCTGACCTTGTAAATGACCCCACACCCACTCCATGTTTCCCTTTACAAACTGGGACACAAATCCCATTGCTTACTCCCATCTATCCGTGGCTTTCAGGGAACCCAGCAGCTTACGTGGTTTGACATTTCCTTAAGCAGCTGTGGGAACTGGAATCTGGACACATGGAAAGTGTCAAAAATTGCCACTTCTTTTTGCTGTGCTCAAAATGTTGTTTTGCCCCTTCCTTTGCCAGTTCCTAAGCTGAAAAAAATCAAGAATGCCAACCGCAAAATTTCTAGACAACACTGGGCCTGCCCTCCATTTGCACCTGCTCCTCCGTTCTTGGTCTCCTTATTGTTGCCAAGAGAGCAAGAACCTGTGTTGTGAGGGTGCGGAGCACTTCCCTAGAGCAGGGCCCCTTCCTGGCTTTGGCAAGGACCGGAGGATTAGGCTGGACGTTTTCTGCTTCTTTTTCATGGAAATGGAATTCAAATTGAAACCTTATGTCTGGTTCCTCCGTGTTGCAGAGCAGGGCTAGAGCCAGATCTGGCATCTGAAGGTCAGCTGCTTCTTGGATTAGCTAAGCTTTCTCCCTAAATGAGAGAAAGGGTATACCCTTTCCCTGTAAAGACTCGCTTTTGGTGATAAGATGGTCAAACACCAAGCCTAGGGGGGTGTGTGTGTGTGTGTGTGTGTGTGTGTACATATACTTTGCCTGCTATTAGATAGACTGTCCTTGGGTTCAGGAGCCACGACTATTTTGTTCACATTGCATATCCAGTGCCTAACAAGGCATCTGGTGCACAGAAGATGCTCAATAACCGTTGAATAAATGGATGAATTCCACTCAAGTCTCCGTATGCATGGGAAGAGACAGCGGGCAATGAGGAGAAAGAGTCAATGTGCACAGCCCTTTCAAGGAGCCTGCTTCCCGTGCTCTCCACACACGCGGGCACTGCTCAATTCACCCTGACATGGCGGAGAATTCTAGTTCTTTTGCAGTTAATACAGCTTGAGGAGTTCAGGGCTCACAGAGTCCTATCTACACTATTGCCTAGGATAATGTAAAATGCCTGCGATAATTAATTTGGGCTTTTCAGATTAATAAGTTCTGGGAACAAATGGGAGACACAAAGTACTTTGAGATTTTTGGATGACAAATCAGTTGGAAATGTCCTCTATAATTTTCACCTCTCCATATTTTGTCTGTTAGTATAGGGTTTTGAAGCCTCTGCCATTCATGTCATTCTCAGATGAGCACCTGCTAATCCAGAAAGGAACAGGAATACTTTTGAATAGAGGGGAATGGCACCTGGGGTGGTAAGTGTGTTAGCTTTCTCCCTTTCCCTTCCTTCTTCCCTCCCCACTCCCTCTCTCTGTGGCTCTGTACACTATAGTTGGTAACATGTGTCCTCTGCACAGCCCCTAGGAATCAGGTCCTAGTCCTGCCAGGAGGGGTGCAGAAAGCCCACTCCTCACCCGGCCTGAGGGCCTGGTGGGTGACATCTGGGGTCCCAGTGTCAGTAGAAAACTCTCATCAGGAGTCACTGCCAATGTTGCTTTTGGGAAAATGCTTGCAGTTTTTTTGCTAGTCAGTGGGCAGATGCCCAGAGACCCTCTGAAAGTGTATCTAGAATCTGAGCTTATTGAACTAGGACTATAATTTACTTTAGGCCTCAGAGTTCTCTCCTATAAATTCTTCCCTGTGCAAGATAGGACACTGAGGCCCAGGGAAGTGGTGATGTAGGTGAGCTGTGGGTGTGCCAGGCCTGGAAGCCAGGCTCCCTGACTTCAGCTTAGTGTTCATCCTTTGTGATCACCTCACCCAGCCCGCTTCTCCCACTGCCCCCTCCTCACACTGCCCCTCCACCCCCCCACCGCCACCCACGTCTCTGGACTCTGGTCCTTCACTGCTGTTTTGGATGCAGGCCTGGATGGAAACACATGAACATTTCAGAGAAGAGGGTGCAGAATGGAAGAAAGAGTATGAAGGGTGTTTGGTGTGGCTTTGACCTGTTCAGTGTGAGGACGCTAAAGAAGCACATCTTCCTAGTTCCCATCTCCCGGTGACCTGAGGCTGTAGTCCAGTGGGGAGCAAAATGCCGGAACCCTCACTCTGGCTCAGGTCAGCACCGTTACCCCTCTTGGTCAGAGCCCAGCTGGAAGTTGTGTCTGGAAGGAAGTGAGGTCCTCCTTCCATCAGGCTTCCTGAACTACCCAGAGCACCGGGAGGAGGAATGAATATTTTATAAGAGGCCATAAAACATAATTTGTTACTTGGAGTGAATTAGAATCTGTAGTTAAAAAAAGAGAGAAGTTACCATCAGTGGGCCAGGAGTTTTGCATTATTTAGGCCCAGCTATTTCATTACATCAGTAAAGCAGAAGCAGAACATTAAATCACACCCTCTGCTCCTCAGGAAGGGAAGCAGCATCTGGGAGGTCCAACTCCACACAACTCAGACTCCCTTGGCAAGGGGCAGTGGCCCTCTGCCTGGGCATGGGCCACCCAGCCTCCCCTTACTATTCCCAGGTGTTTACATCAAAGAAAGGTGGGGAGGGGAGTGGGCGATGCTTGTGGAGTCTCCTCTTTCTGTTAGGATCCTCCCTCTCCTCCCCTTCTCCTCTCAGAAGGCAGCCCTTGCACTCCAAGTAACAAATTATGTTTTAAGGCTGGAAGGGGAACTCAAGCCCAGAAGAGAGAACAGCCTAAAAGTGGACATCAGACATCCCTGTTCCGATCTCTGTATCCCACCCAACACAGTGCCTTACAGTGGACTGGCCTAGAGACCTTGTTGGCCCATCCTATTTTGGGGACTTGTGCTATTCAACAGAGAGCCTTCTCTAATTTCTTCTCTTCTACAACTGTAGGCTTCCTCAAATTCCCCAACCTGAGGGATAACAAAAATCATTTCACTTTTGTTTTCATGTGAAATGGTTTAATTTCTTTTGTCTTAAGGTCTCCACAAATCATACCCTGGGCCTGGTCATTCTTCAATATAAAAACATAGTTTTCAGAACCAAAAGAACTTTCTATTCCATGGACTCCACATTTAGCAAAATCAACAATAGATATAAACTTTGAGACTTCATTTTCTTTAACTATGTCAAAGGTTCCAGAACAATCTCTTTGTGATCTTATTCAAAGAACTTGTACTTGGTTATGGAAAAAGCAGGAATACATTTTCTCCTTCTTTTCATATTCTGCAAGTCATGGCTCTTTAATCTTCCATTACTGACTGGTTTTGGCACCCCTTTATCTATATACCTCTTATTTGGGGCAATGTCTTTAGTTAGATGTGATTTTCTGTGTCTTGTCCAGTTCTCCTTTCTTCTGCCATCCAACCCCTTGCTCTGTGACCATATGTACACACACACACACACACACACACACACTCAAGTTCACATATGCAGCTCTACAGGATTTGCTTTAGCTCCATCAGTGCCCTGAGAAGGATGGTGTTACTGTAGGTGAAGAGAGATACTTTTGGATCTTGTGGCCCCTGTCACCTGTTTAGTAACCAACACACTCTCTGCATAGGCCACGTGCTCTCTTCATATCTTCTTCCTCATTACTTTGTCCTCCTCCTGTTCCTCATTGTTACTCAACTAACTTGAGAAGCCCCTGCTATGTGAAGGGTATTGTGGTAGGCCAGGAGGAATAGATATAACAGACAAGGTCCTTGTCTTTATAATGATTGGAATCTGTGGGAACTTGTACTTCTTTCTGGTCTGCACTTCACCGAAGGAGAGTTTGCTATTGCTAACCTGGGGTAGAGAAATCATGCTGACAGGAAGTGAGAGATCTGGGTTCCAATCATGGTGCCCTAGGCCATGGAGAAGTCATTACTCCTGCTGAAGTCCTGTTCCAGCATCAGCAAAACAATGCAGCTGAGTGTGGTGATGTTCACTGTCACTCCTAATGCTTGGTTTCTATGAGTCAATTTTCTCAAATTATGTTCTACAACACATAGATCTTTCAAAATGTAAGCTTTGATTAAAAATAGGATGCCATAATTGGGTTAAATAATGTTAATGGGTCTATCAGAGTCTTTTTATATTTTAATTGTTTAGAGTATTACAGATGTCCCCCAATTTTCTCCTCTTCCCTTCTCCTTCCAGCCCCTGCCCACCCCAGGCCTTTACCACACTATTGTCTGTATCCATTGGTTATGTATACGGTATATGTATATAAGTTCTTTGATTAATCTCTTCCTGTCTTCCCTCTCCCTCCCTCTGACATGCATTAGTCTGTTCCATGCATTCATGCCTTTGGACCTACTTTGGTTATCACTTTATTATATTCATTAGATTCCACATATAAGTGAGATCATGTGGTATTTGTCTTTTGCTGCCGTGTTTATTTCACTTAGCATATCTTCAGGTCCATTCATGCTGTTACTAAAGGTAGGAAATCCTTCATTTTTATGGCTGCATAGTATTCCTCTGTGTAAGTGTACCACAGCTCTTTATCCACTAATCTACAGATGGCACTTGGGCTGTTTCCATATCTTAGCTATTGTAAATTGCACTGCTATGAACATAGGGGTGTATACACCTATGTTCTGATTAATGTTTCAGGCTTCTTGGGATATATTCATAGAAGTGGGCTCACTGGGTCAAATAAATACTTCCACTTTTAATTTTTTAAGAAATTCCATACTGTTTCCCATAGTGCCTGCACCAGACTGCATTCCAACCAGCAGTGTTAGGGTTCCCTTTTCTCTACATCTTTGCCAATACTTGTTTGTTGATTTATTGATGGTAGCCATTCTGAAAGGTGTGAAGTGATACCTCATTGTTGTTTTAATTTGCATCTCTCTGATGATTAGTGATGTTGAGCATTTTTCATATGTCTATTGGCCATCTGTACATCCTTTTGAAGAAGTATCTACTTGTTACTTGGGTTGTCTTCCTTTTGTTGAGGTGTATAGTGTATCAGAGCCTTTTTAAATACCCTTTATTCTAATGTCTATTGTAAACTTCTGAGTCAAAGTATCAAATTTTAAAACTCATTGAATTGGGGAATGTGTGTGTATCAACATCTATTAACATGATGTAAAATTAGAATTGTATAAAACAAAAACACAATTCGGGAATAAAGAACAGAGTGCCTATAACACAAGCTCTGACATTAAGACTGCTTGCATTTGAAGTCTGCTCTGGTACACACTAGTTCTACAACTTGGGAAATATGTAACTTCTCTGGGCTTCAGTTTTCTGATTTTTTTAAAAAATATATTTTATTGATTTTTTACAGAGAGAAAGGGAGAGGAATAGAGAGTTAGAAACATCAATGAGAGAGAAGCATTGATCAGCTGCCTCCTGCACACTCCCTACTGGGGATGTGCCTGCAACCAAGGTACATGCCCTTGACCAGAATTGAACCTGGGACCCTTGAGTCCGCAGGCTGATGCTCTATCCACTGAGCCAAACCGGTTGGGGCTATAAGGAGGTTAGGGAAAGTTATTACCTTACACCTTTTAGAAAAGTGCTTAGAATACAGTAAGCATTCACTAAATTCCTATGCATAGCTATTACTATCCTTAGTTAATATTTAATAAACACAACATTTTATCATGAAAATTTAGCATAGTCCATGATTCTAAGATGTCAGCTAGGATACCAGAATTAGACATTAGGGTTTTGTAACCTTAGTGGTACAGAGTTAGGTCAGCAAATGGACAAAGAAGGACAAAAATGTAGACTAGTTCCATATAAACACATGGGAAAATCTCTACAGAATGATATGGTAGAGGGAGAAGTAAGCAACAATAAGAACAAAAAAGTTGGCTAAAGTTAAGCTTTTGAAATGAATTTCATGATCCATGTTCAGTTTTCTTTTGTAGCCATAGAATATTAATGACTTCTGTGTCATATGTATCTTCCAAGAAGGAAAGCAAGTAAGTGTATTGGTCAGGAAAGGCTAGGTTATGCTCTAGTAACAAAAATACCATAAATTGGAACTCTTGTTTATATCAATTAGTCTGTGGTAAAGTTGGTTGTGTTATATGTTGCTTTACTTAAAGTCTTAGAACCATCAACAGTGTTAAGTGAGGACTTACTGTACACACTCGTGACTGATGTTCTTGGGATTCTGCTTTATGTTCTCCAATCTGGGTCACAGATTGGTGGGGCAGCCACATTCTCCACCCTCTTGAGTGCTCTGGATCATTATGGCAGAGAAAAGAGCTCTGATAACAGAGCGCTGCAGGCCAGATATAGCACATGTCACAACTCATCAGCTAGAACAAGCCACATGATCTTACTCAACCACACGTGGTCCAGGAAGGACACAATCCTAGCACATGCCCAGAGTGGAAACTAGGATGTATTTAGTAAATAGTAACAATGATCAACTATCCTTTGGATCACAAAAATGTTTGGCTTCCACAGGCAAAATGTACTAACTCCCTAAGGGAGACAACCCCAATGTCCTATCCAGTCCTGGCATCAAGTTGAAATTCTAGGATCTCTTGTAAGGTGAAATATGTTATGTGAGGGGGTGACATGTTCTGGTCTCTACATCAGTAATGAATGTGGCTCCTCCTAATTCAGACATAGATGGAATAAAAAAGACAATGTATCTTTCCCTCTCCCAAGATATAACATTGGTTGATTGGGAAAATGAAAGCTTTAATCAATATTCCTATTCAGAAATGAGAAAGACAGAAGAAACACAGCCATCACTGATTCGTAGTGATTCTGAAACCCTGCTAAGTAAAATTGGGCCTCATTTGGCTGCTTGGGACAGGGTCCCCACCCACTGTTCTCTGCCCCTTAGCTTCTCCCTCCAGAACATTCTTTTTTCTCCATTGTTTTCTCATTGGTCATGTCTGAGATTGGCTTGCAGGTGATGCCCTCTGTGGAAAATGAGCAACTTTCTCAATTTGCTTCTTAAACATAAAAATTTAGGAGCCTAATGATTTCTTTAAGTCTTGCATAGTCATGTATAGTTTAGTCCAGATCATGGTTCCTTTGGAAATATGATTGTCTTAAACATTCTCAGGCTTTTTCCTATCCAGGCAGCTCTGTGTGACAACAGTCAATAACCATACCCATAGTTCTTCTGGAGAGGAACCTAATAGTAGAAAATTTGAGTGTATCAGTTTTCTGTAGGAGATTAAACCTCTAGCTGCACCCCACCCTCAAACCACTTTGTCCAATCAAATGAGTTGTCTGGAAGCTATAGTTTCAAAACTTCAATTAGGTTTTGCTCTAAAACACCTCATTCCACTCAGAGGTATTAGCAAGGGGCATGACTGTGCTATGCTGACTTGTTCCATAAATCAAGCCTGGGTCCTAATCAGCCCTCCTTACACAGAGATGTTCTTTTTGTATGCTTGTTTTTTAAATTTCCTATTGGGGATGAGAGGCAGTTGCCTCCCCATACTTTTGGAGTTTATTTTTTCTATTTGTTAACTGGCTAGTGTGTTTCTGAACTCATCAATATCTTGTATTACATTGTCAGAGTCAGCCAATAGCAGCCACTATACAATACTAACAGACTGCTTTTGAACTTGTTCCAAGATACGCAAATTTTCAAGTAGATGATCTATCTTCTAAGTTATCACAGATGACAATTTTTCAAATATTTTGCCACTCATGACAAGGATCATCCTTAGCAGCCTCCAGTGAAGTTTCTGGAAATTAAACCAAAGTAGCTACTCCTCCTTTCTGGGTCCTACCACTGAGTCAGTTTAAAGAGCTAGATTATGTTTTGGTAACAAATGAATCCCCAAATATCAGAGGATTAGAACAAAGAAGGATTGTTTCTCACTCATGAACATTGCTTTTGCTTCAGCTGGGCATCCATCTCCATGTCACCTCACTCCGGAACCCCCTCACTCTAAAGAACAGCCACCATCTTGAGCCAGCCACACTGGCCATTGTGTCTGGGATAAAGGAAGCTTTGGAGGCTTCCTCATTGGTAATTAAATGTTTTGGTCTGGAAGTGACACATATAACTTCTGCTTACAGTCAGAGCTGCTTTCCTGGTCCAACCATAAGTGAGCTAGAGAACTGGAGACATTTAGAAAACAGCACTAATGACTATCACAGTAGGGAAATGAGGTGAAGAAGCAGATTGCAGACTTGTGCTGCTAAGAAGCTCTCTTGGGATGCTCCCTGAAAGATAAGGAGTCCTTTACAGATTTGTTTCTTGGCGTGGTTAGTCATTTTGCAGCCGGGTGACTGGCATGGCACAGATGTCTAATGCATTCCTTTTTTCATTATACAGCTTCACTCAAGAAAAAGGCTGTTAGATTTTTCTCTGATGAATTCATCATCACCATCAGCACTTTGTAATTGATATCATCATCCTCATCCTCATCTTCATTCTCCACCTTCTCCTCCTCATAATCAAAACTTTGGCTAAGCTGCTAATTATAAGTGATGCTTATTAACAGAGTATATATTTGCATTTGTCCTTCCCTTTCTCCACTTTAGATCCTGGTGCTTCCAAAGACTAAATTAATAGAATGGAGGTTAAGTTTAAGAGTTATCCTATCAAGCATGGGCAGTGGACATCAATTAGTTTGAATAATCAATAGGTGCTATTGGCAGGAAATTAGCCCTCAAAGTTCAAGACATTGAGTTCTTTTAAATGTAATTTATTGATGATCAAGTGTGTGTGTGTGTGTGTGTGTGTGTGTGTGTGTAGAGGGAGGGGAACAAGAGGAAAATAGCAAAAATTCTGTGAAAAGTACAAAATTGCTCATTATTCTCCTATTTACTCCAGATTAAAAGCCTCCTTCCTTCATCTCCCCAGCAAAGGAAATGGGGGAAGGTTAAGAGAATAAGTATAAGTGACCCTGGAAGAAGGGGGCTGGATCATGAGGAAGACCGTCTTCTGGTCAGAGGAACTTCCACATTGCCCATTCTGAAGGCACCCTTTTCTTCCCATCATATGTTCCTGATCTGATATAATTTGTGTTTTGCTGGAAGGTCGGCATTGGCCTGGGAGGATGGGGTCTGGTCCCAGTTCTTAGTTTCAGACATCCCCTTCTCTTGTTTTCCTTTGGTCTCATGACATTCCCTTGGTCTCCTTTGCTGGGTCCTCTTCCTCCTAAACTTGAACTGTAAATGGTTGAGTATGTGAAGAACTTGGTCTTGGTTATGTTTCTTTTCATTGTCCATATTCTGTCTCTCTAGGAGAATTTAGTGCCATGAGTTTAAATATTTTTAAATATTTTAAATTTATAAATCATAAATTTATCATAATAAGCAATTGCCTCCTTGATGCCTTCATTTGCATGTCTAATTTGCCTCTTCAATTTAATACATCTAAAAATGAGATCTTGATTGATCCCAACTTGTTTAACCCCTCCCCTCCCCTTTCTCAATAAATAGCACCTGACATTCTTTATTTATTTCTCATGCTCTATTTATCACCAGTTCCTGATAATTTTATCTCCTAAATACCCTCCCACCCTCTCTCCTGCCTCCTCCCCACTCTATCTCTGTTCTTCGTTTACCTTTGTCCAAGTCACCATCACCTTTCCCCCAGACTACTACAATTTCATGGTCTTTTTCTTTTCTTTTCTTTTCTTTTCTTTTTTTTTTTTTTTTTGCCCCTCCATAATTTATTAGCTCGATAGCCTCTGTGTTAATCATACCATGTCTCTCTTCTGTTTGAGAACTCTCATGGTTCCACACCCATCACCCTTAAAGCAAAACCTGAGCACCTCACCCTGCAAGAATGCACCCCTGGCTTCCCTACAGCCTTGTCCTGCAGGGCCCTTCTGGTGTCCATTCTCCTCCCAGCACATCGCCTTCTTTGTCATCCTTGAACACCCAAGATCTTTCTAGCTCAGGGCTTTTGCACTTGTCTGCCCAGAATGCTCTTCCCCTGTTTTTAGCAAGGCTGGCTCATTCTTGCTTTTGAATTCTCAGTTGAAAGACTATCTAGTCTAGCAGTTGTGGGTCAGTGGTTGAGCGTCGACCCATGCCCAGTTGGATTCCCGGTCAGGGCACATGGCTGAGTGAGGGCTTGATCCCTAGCAGGGGTTGTGCAGAAGGAAGACAATCGATGATTCCCTCATCAATGTTTCTCTCTCTCTCTCCCTCCTCCCTTCCCCTTCCTCTCTTTCTAAAATCAATAAAAACATAAAGAAAAAGAAAGATGATCTCTTCAGAGGGAACTTTCCCAACCACATTTCTCAGAGTTGAATCCTTCAGCTCATTTCTGACATATTATGTCATTTATTTTCTTTAAAGCATTTACTATAATATATTGATATCTTCTTTATTGTTTACTGATGAAACTTTATACCTAGAGTGTATTCATTGAATGAGAATATAAACTCATTAGAACAGGTATTTTGTCTAGGTCACTCCTAAATCTCCAGCACCTGGCACCATGATGTGCACCCAGTAGCTTCTCAATTAATGCTTGTTCAGTGAATGAATGACCCCTACTGTCATTGCAAATATTCTTGTTGTGCACTTAGACACAACAAGAAAAATCTGTGCTGTCATCAGGAAAAATGGGGAAATGCTGCCGAGGGTGGGGGGTAGGCTGTATCCCTTGTCTTCCTTCACCTGGAACTGGCACTTCTGAAGGTGTGATTTGACTCACCCTCACTGTATGCTGGGCAGGAATGATTCAGGCAGAGGGCTTTTCTAAAGCTAAGAAATGAGTCTCCTTCACAGAAGAACAAAGAACAGATTCTGATTCATGACTTTGCTAATGGCTTTTCCTTCCAGGGGAACCTCCCTGGGCACAGTGAAACCTCTCTTGGGGCACAGCCGTATGCCTCACGTGAAACTAACCATGGAACATCAGCTCTGCCGGTAGCTTGGCAGGCTTAACCCAAGGGGCACTCAAATGGTGGTTCCTGCTACAATGTTAGACTGAGCACCTTCTGGAAGCGGTTCCTCCAAGGTTTGCTTGGAAGAGTTGTTGGCCTGGTTGATAAACTGGTGGCTAAAAATGGCAACAACAAAAACAAATATGCAAATGAATATCTCATTATAAACGTTGAAAACAAAGACAAAAATAATCATAAGTACATTTATAACCCAGAAAATACTTACAAATAACTGGGCAAGGGTAAAGGAGCATCTTCCATGTGTCGTTGTTGTTGGTTTCCTTTTCCTTCCCTTAAAAATTATTTTTGAATGGAACAACATAGTTGGGTGAAGGCTAAATCGCCCAATTACATAGCCTGTAAGTAGGAAAACTATTAACTGGGTGACTTGCAACACTTGCTCTCTCTCGTTTTTCACGGAAATATGCAAGGTGAGAGGAGGGAGTGGAAATGAACAGTACAAATGCAGAAAGGAGGCAGACAAGCCTGGTGAGGGATGAGACTGGAAAATAAAGATGCAGTAAGATGCTGGTCTCTCTCCTGCCTCCTCCCAGGGCCTACACATCCAGGAAACGTGGTTCCCTACTCCCCCACTCCCCTGGGAGCTAGCCACTGTGATTTTAAAACACTGTGCAATGCAAAGCATTCTTATGTGTGTCTTGTGGTTTGAGAGTACTTTTATGAATCATTCCCATCATTATCTTCAGTGAACTCTTACTAATGATCTAATATGCAGAAGAAACACAAAAACACCCTGTATTTGTCAGCCAATTTGGACCTAGATGCCCCCAAAAGAGAAAACTGAGGCACAGAGAAGCAATTGTTAAGTCTATCTGGAAGTGGCAGTCTTAAAAAATCAGACCACCTCTCCTCCACCAGACACTACCTGTCTGTTCTAGTGACAAAAGACTATATGCTCTTTGGCCAACATGGATGGAAAACCCTTCTCACCACCACCCTCCCAGAGAGTTCTGGGAAAGAATCTTTAACAGCAAACTTTGTTCCCTACTCCAATATGGCCATGTGAGTCTTGTATCCTAGAGCAGAGGCCATCTTTCTCCTAGGGTTGTGAGGCCTAAGGGAGAAAGCACCTAGATTGTAGCTGGCGCATAGTAGATGCTCAGTAAGCATAGTTATAATTTTTTTTATCAACACTCATACATATTCTTTCCACTCATCCCTTTTGTTGTCTGCACAATAAGCAGACATCCTAGATGCCTTCCCAGGGAAGCTAGAGCAGAATTCCAAGCCTCACTTCCCTGGACCACAATACCTCTGAGATGCCACCATCTTCTGTTTGTTTGCTTTTTCTTTACCTGGTCTGCTGCCCGAGTTCCCAGGACTCCTGTCAAAACTTCTGATGGGAAAGACAAAGGGAGACCTCCTACCCCTTTCTTTACTGGCACTGTGCCTACGCAGACTTGCAGCTCCCCAGGTTTGCCAAGGGAGGTGTGGGACTCTCTGGGGACTTACATGGATCCAATTTAAACTGGAAGCTCTCAAGACATCTCAAAAATGCTTCCTCTACTCTTCCCTTTTCTTTTTCAGTAGAGATTGGAGATGCTGAAACACAGAAGGACAAAATAAGATTTGATTTTCTCATTACATTTCCGGATGAGTGGAGGCACAGTGCTGGGTGCGTGTGGCGGGTGGTGGGGTGTGTTTTCTTATTGATGAAATGCACTGCGCAGGTCAACGCTGTAAACTGACATTGAGCAAAGCTGATTGCGGGAGTGGAGGGGGTGTGGTGTGTGGCTATTAGTGCTTGTTGAGGGGGGCCGGGAGTGTGAACGTGAGAAGGGGAGAGGCGTGCCCGCAGAGCGCGGGAAAGATTACCGGTGAGGCCAGTGTGTGTCTATTCTCCAGGCGCCCTGGCTCGCGGCACCCCTGGCTGGGCGAGGGGTGTGTTGTGGGAGTGGGGTGGGAGGGGGCAGCAGGCGGGGCCTGCCACGTCACTCGGGGAGTGTGTGTTGGGAAAGAAGGACAGAGCAGAGAGCCGAGCCGCTGCAGCTGCAGTGGCTGCAGCCGAGGCTTGAGCGGTGGGGAGGTGGGTCCCCGCGCTCCGGCGCCGGGGCAGCCCAGGGCCCTCTCGGAGGCCTGCGGGTAGGCCCATAGGGAGGAGGTGGCGGCTGTGGCGCGGGAACGGCGACCTTGGCTGGACGGAGCCAGCCCGCGGTGGACGTTGGGCGAGGCCGAGCCCCGCCAGGAGTCTTTGCGGAGCCGGAGGGAGGCGCATCTGGCGCCTGGGTTCCCGCGGCAGTGGCGGGGCTGAGCGGCCGGAGGCGCGCAGTGGGAGCTGGGCAGTGCTAGCCCTGCGTCCAGAAGCCCGGTCTCCGGCACGGAGGTGAGGGGGTGAAGCACCGTCTTCTCGGGCACCCGGTGCCACAGGCGCCGGTGTGCGATTGCAGGTATCCCAGTAAAGCGCCAGCCCCGGGCGCGGACCACTGGGGGCGCAGGGCCAGTCCTCTGCGCCCGGGGCACCTCCCTGACCCAGCCTTGCAGGGACCGGGGGCTCAGGGCGCACCGACCCAACGGCAGGTCAGACCCGAGGAGCGCGGGCCCCACCCTAGACCGAGGGCGCCGCCGCCGGCGCGGGGCAGCGCTGCCGCTCCAGCGGGGGCATCGGGGGCGCTGTTGCCGTGGCGGGGAGCGCGCCGCGGAGAGGACATGAGATCGGAGAAGTCCCTGGCGCTGGCGGCGCCCGGGGAGGTCCGCGGGCCGGAGGGCGAGCCGCAGGAGGCGGGCGACTTCCCGGAGGCGGCGGGCGCGGGTGAGGGCTGCTGCAGCAGCGAGCGGCTGGTCATCAACATCTCCGGGCTGCGCTTCGAGACCCAACTGCGCACCCTGTCGCTGTTCCCCGACACGCTGCTGGGGGACCCGGGCCGCCGCGTCCGCTTCTTCGACCCGCTGAGGAACGAGTACTTCTTCGACCGCAACCGGCCCAGCTTCGACGCCATCCTCTACTACTACCAGTCGGGGGGCCGGCTGCGGAGGCCGGTCAACGTGCCGCTGGACATCTTCCTGGAGGAGATCCGCTTCTACCAACTGGGGGACGAGGCCCTGGCCGCCTTCCGGGAGGACGAGGGCTGCCTTCCCGAGGGCGGCGAGGACGAGAAGCCTCTGCCCTCCCAGCCCTTCCAGCGCCAGGTGTGGCTGCTCTTCGAGTACCCGGAGAGCTCGGGGCCCGCCCGGGGCATCGCCATCGTCTCGGTGCTGGTCATCCTCATCTCCATCGTCATCTTTTGCCTGGAGACTTTGCCCCAGTTCCGTGCAGATGGTCGAGGTGGAAGCGGCGGCGGCGGCGGCGGCGGCGTGAGCAGGGTCTCCTCAGTTGCCAGGGGGAGTCAGGAGGAAGAAGAGGATGAAGACGATGCCTATACATTTCATCCTGGCATCACCCCTGGGGGAGTGGGCTCCTCCTCACTGAGTGCTCTGGGGGGCTCCTTCTTTACCGACCCCTTCTTTCTGGTGGAGACCCTGTGCATCGTTTGGTTCACTTTTGAGCTCCTGGTGCGTTTCTCCGCCTGCCCCAGCAAGCCAGCCTTCTTCCGCAACATCATGAACATCATCGACCTGGTGGCCATCTTCCCCTACTTCATCACCTTGGGCACGGAGCTGGTGCAGCAGCAGGAGCAGCAGTCAGCCAGCGGAGGGGGCGGCCAGAACGGGCAGCAGGCCATGTCCCTGGCCATCCTCCGAGTGATCCGTCTGGTGCGGGTGTTCCGAATCTTCAAACTCTCCCGCCACTCCAAGGGGCTGCAGATCCTGGGCAAGACCCTGCAGGCCTCCATGCGGGAGCTGGGCCTGCTCATCTTCTTCCTCTTCATCGGAGTCATCCTCTTCTCCAGCGCCGTCTACTTCGCAGAGGCTGACGATGATGACTCGCTCTTTCCCAGCATCCCAGATGCCTTCTGGTGGGCAGTGGTTACAATGACCACAGTAGGTTATGGGGACATGTACCCCATGACAGTTGGAGGCAAGATCGTGGGCTCACTCTGTGCCATCGCTGGGGTCCTCACCATCGCCCTACCAGTGCCCGTCATTGTCTCCAACTTCAATTACTTCTACCACCGGGAGACGGAGCAGGAGGAGCAAGGCCAGTACACCCACGTCACATGTGGGCAGCCTGCACCCGACCTGAAGGTGGCTGACGGTGGACTTGGCAAACCTGAATTCTCGGAGGCCGCCCGGGAACGGAGACCCAGCTACCTTCCCACTCCACATCGGATGTATGCAGAGAAAAGGATGCTCACTGAGGTTTGACTGATGCAGGCAGGTTCTACACGAGAAGGGTGACACTGAGCAAATAATTCCTTAGGCTGCCTTCTCAGTTTCCGTGACTCTCACCTGAGCTCCAATTGGCTCCCTGACTCTTTCCCTTACCCTAGTGCAAGGCATTCAGGACCAGAAACTTGGACTGTCAACCTTGTTACCTGGCCTCTGCTATAGGTTACAAGTTCTATCCATCTAAGTGATATTTTTTGAAATTCCAATGGTGCCACCCATTCATGCCATTTTCTGTTATGTGGATGAGATTTCTGTCTGACTTCCCTTCAGGATTCTGGTTTTTTTGAGACTTCTAACAGCTGTAGGTACAGAGATGCCAGTAGGATGGACACCAGGTTATACCTGGGTCTCGTTTCTCTCCCCGGTGTCCTTTGCTTTTGGGGCATGCACCTGTTTTAACTTATGGCCTGGTGGTAACTGGCAGAAGCTGGAGGATGGAGACAGTACTCATCTTGCTGTTCTAGTCCTGTGCCCTGTAACACCTGCTGGTCATCCTGCAGAAGATCCGTTAGATGCACAGCCTCAAGTGGAATTGGAGAAACTGAAATTAAACTTGGCCATTTGGAGGACGTTAGTGTGAGTCCGGGACCAAAGGGGCCGATGTTTTCTCCCAGGTGTGTTCTGGCACAGTAGACACCAGGCTTTGGTCTACATTTAGTGCCCCTGACTCTGAGTCCCTGATTCTCTCTCGCTTCCAGGAAGGTTCTTTCTCAGAGCCAAATGCTCTGTGTGCACGTGCCTCCCTGTGCAGAGGGACTAGCAAAAGGCAACCACAGAGCTGGGAGAAATGGCTGAATAGAGTAAGGCAGCTGGCATGTCCAGGTCATCTGAAGAGAGGTGGCACTTAAACAGATGTTGTCATCTCAGAGGGACAGTGGACTCTTGTTACAGATGGCAAGTTTCTCTCCCCTGATTTTCCCCAACCTCTCTAGCCCTCCACCCTTCTTCTTGGGAATTTGATTTAGAACAGTTGAAGGCTTTCTAAAACAAACTCCAGCTTAGACCTGCAGACAGGTAGAGCACACATTGGATGCTAGTGTGGGTGTCTTCCCCTCCCGTTGGGAATGGAATAGCTGGTTTAGAGTAAAGAGGAAGCTTTATTTCTATGCTGACAACCACACTACTAGAGGTTTTTGGCTGAGTCAAACAAACACCTGCTCTGCCCCTCAAAGTTGCAGCTGACTTGCCTGCTCTAACCGATAAGGTAATTTGGTGGTGACACCACCACCTGGACTAAGCCATCTCCTTCCATCGTGAAATCCCTTCCTTCCATCACACTGCCCACTTCCCTTTACTTCCCTCCTGGTACACTGTCATTTGTTTGTTGCCTTGATAAACTGTGATGTACTGTTCTGAGCTCTTTTGGGTACAGTTCAGAAACCAAAAGGACTGTTAACATATTTTTAATTTTATATCTATGCTTTAAGACTCTTGGATAAGATTTGTTTTGTGTTGTTTTTTTTAAAAAAAAATTATTTTCTTGAAGAGCCATTTAGGAGGGGGTGGCCTTTTAAGGGTTTTCTTGAGATACTATGGCTCTGTGAGTGCCAGATCTCAGTCCGAATTTTGCCACAGCTTTGAAGGGTAACTGGCACTATCCTCTTAATGCCTCAGTTTCCCCACCCATTACATGGGAGCATTAATGTCTTCCCCTCCCTACCTCATGGGGAACATTCAATGAACTCATCTGGGAAGCTGGCGGTGATTCTATGCAAACGTGTGAATTTTAGTAGTGGACTTGACTTTTAGTTCATTACCCTGTCTCCCACCTCCTGTAGGCCAAGCCTCCCCCAGAGTTTCTGCCTTGGATCCAAAGCCCAAGAATAGGCCATTCTGGACCATTAGTTCCTTAAATCCCTTCTTAGCCTCTTGATCTGGGCTGCAGTCTTTCTTCTTACCCTTCAGAAAGGAGGGTGCTCTTTAGGCAGGTTCACTGTGATCCTTAGGACTGGAGGCCATGTCGATTGGGGCTCAGCTTCTCCGAACCTGAAATATAGTGGGAGGCAGATGAGTTCATGATTCAGGAACCTGCTCTGAGGCCATCAAGTGCTACTTTTCCAAATCTCTTCAGTTTCTCCTGGGTATTTGGGGAAAGGAGAAGGGCCCAGCTGAGGGTAAATGTTGGACCATGTAGGCATGTATCTCCACATGTGTGTATGTGATCACCTTCATCACCATTCCTAATAAATTTCTTCTCCAAGTCCGAGCATGCCCAGAAGTAAAGGGTTTGTGGAGCACTGGGCTCTCCAGGGACTCTGGTTGCCGTAGCAACCTTCCAGACTGTTCTCTCTATTTTCTGATTTGGGCAGCAAGGGAGACCAAGAGACTACATATCCCCAGCTTCTGAAGTGGCAGCACCTCCCCCACACTGGCCAGGGACTGGGAGCGCCAGGACAGAGATGCGTGACTTTTGAAAAAGCAGGTCCCTACAACTTTCGTCTGGACCTTCCTTCCCGGTTTCCCTGCCCAGAGATGGAAAGCTGCCTCATCTCACCTCTGATTCTTCAAAGAAACTTGAATCCTAAGTAACTGCCAGTTAAACCAATGTCAATATGATCTTTTTCAAATGACAAGGGGAGTGTTGCTGGGGACTTGATCCTCAGGCAGTTTCAGTCCATCCTAGCATCAGGAAGTTTCCATCTCCTCAGAGAGAGGCTCCTCACAGCTCTGAGTGATGGAGGGAAGTGATATTTCTTCTCCACCAGGGAACAGTCTAGCTCCTGGGAGGAACTTCAGAGGTGGTCCTTCTTAAGATGTCGAAGAAAAACCGAGAGGCTGTGACCTGTCCTAGTTTCTGTGGAGGATTTTGCCAAGTGATCCCTCTCTGACTGGGCCTCTGTGTGGATCTGTGCTCTGAGCACCAAGAGAACAGCACCCCATGTTGCTGTGACAGCTGGGCTGCAACCTCACAGCTACTGGCACAGGCCAGGACTGGGCCCTAAGCTCCCGGCGGCTGTCCTGGACCTGTTAGGCTCACAGAGACGCAGGCTAGTCCTCCCGCCTCACCACCCCAGGATGAGAGGAAGGTGCAGCTGGCCGTCTGCGCATCTGAGGTAGGTTGTACTGTTGGGGAATGTTGCATTTTGGCTCAGTCCCTCAGGCCAAATTAGAATCAGGGTGGGGAGGGGCCGAGAGAGAGTGCGAGGGAATGCATTTGGGCAAAATTAGGGTTTGGATTTCCACAACATCAGCAGCACCTCGCTGTCAGTCTGTGTGTGTCTTTTATTCCAATTGCTTTCATTTCTTCTCTGTTTCTCTTCCCCTGCTGCTGCTGTGCCCCGCCCTTTCCAATCATCTCCTTTTATCTGCATTTCCCCTTCTTTTCATTCTTGCTCTGCATTTTTTCTTCTCAATTTCCCCTGTATTGTTTTAATCTCTTCTTACCTCTGTGTGTATCTGTCTATCTTTCTCCCCCTCTTCATCTTTTTGGTGGCTGCGAGTCCCTTTGAGGTTTCTGTGGAGCTCACACTTTGGACTCTAGGACTAGCTGTGTTTGCTGAGACTGTTGTTTCCCAGACAGAGGAGACCTTTTCCCTGACATCTCAGTAAACCACCTTTTCCTACCCTGCTCACCTCTGTGAAGGGCAGTCCTGAACTCATGAAGCAAGATAGGATAGCTGTGGGGTCAGAAAGGTGTCTCCCAGAATTTCCTCAACCTGCAAGGAATAGAGAGAGATAGAGAGTATCTTATAAGTGTCTGATAAAAATACTCTGCCATATTTGCACTAAAATATATTCACCTTAGGGTCCCCCAACCTTGAGAAGCTTACAGAGATGTTTAAGACAAAGGAACAGTAGAAACAGTAAAATACACAGAGAAAAGATGACATAGGAAGATGTAAGATGGGAATTAGCCTAGAAAAAGCCTTAATTCAGGGGTGACCCTCAAACTGCCTTAGTTCACTGGAAGGTTCTCACAGTACCCAGCAGTCTCTCTTGTGCACTGAAGGCAGGACAAAAGCTAGGACATGAATCCCAGTGGTGCGAGGTGCAGGGGCCTCTCCTTGACAAGCTGAATTAAGACTCCCCAACCAGTCTGTGAGAGAGCTGTGCCCTCTCCTTGCTGGAGGTCGGAGAACAGAGGGTAAGTCTCACCTGCAGCAGGACATGGGGGGAATTGGAGGGTGGGATTGGAAGTTTTTTATTTTTTAAAAATATATTTTTATTGATTTCAGAGAGGAAGGGAGAGGGAAAAAGAGAGAAACATCAGTGATGAGAGAGAATCATTGATCTACTGCCTCCTGCACACCCCCTACTGGGGATGGTGCCCCGCAATTTGGCCATTGTGCTCTTGACAACAATGGAACCTGGGACCTTTCAGTCCACAGGCTGATGCTCTATCCACTGAGCCAAAATGGGTAGGGCGACTGGAGGTTTTCTAAATCAGGATTATGGTAAGAGTTGCACAATTCTATAAATTTTTAAAAAACTCATTGATTGTGGGGGGAAAAGGTGACAAAGCTAATTAATACCTGGGAGAGTCACCGGGTGGCTGGGGGAATGGCTTGGATTTATAAATCTAGAAGTGCAGCATTTTAACAGATGGAGCAGCCTGAGTATCCAGGATGGAGTAGCAGTTTTTCTCTTTTGCCCCAGGGGGACACTTTATTTATTTATTTATTTATTTATTTATTTATTTATTTAATATATTTTATTGAGTTTTTACAGAGAGGAAGGGAGAGGGATAGAGAGTTAGAAACATCGATGAGAGAGAAACATTGATCAGCTGCCTCCTGCACACTCCCTACTGGGGATGTGCCCGCAACCAAGGTACATGCCCTTGACAGGAATCGAACCCAGGACCTTTCAGTCCACAGGCCAACGCTCTATCCACTGAGCCGAACCAGTCAGGGCAAGGGGGACAGTTTAGATCCTTCCATACAGTTGCTCATTGCTACTTGTGTACAGCGCCAAGGACTGATTATATTTTATTTTTTAATACAATCAAACCATGGTGGGATTTGCATATGTATTTACTTGTTTTTGCTCTAAAGATAGGTCAAACTGCTTTTGGTAGATGCGGAGCATAATTAGCATCATTAAACTACAAGAAGTATGTTGCACGTTATTTATTACATGGGACTAAGGCGGTGAATTTGCCCAAGGGATTTATACTTTGCTGGCAAAACAGAAATAAAAACAAAATCTCCACAAACAAACCAAAACCCCACCTAATTTCTGCACCTGTGAACACAGACTTCCTTAAGAAATTGCACAGGAGTCAGGACTGTACTTCCCCTGCCTCCTCTCTTCTCCTGCCGCCGGGTGGGGTCCCGCTGTCGGGTGCTGCCTGCACACAGAAGCTGCGGTGGGCGGGTGGGGGGGTGGGTAGCCGCCTTCCCACAGACAGCTCTCTTCTCTTGCTCTTACTTGCCTTTCGCTCACGAATCCCTGCTTTCCTCCCTTTGGTGCTTTTCCTCACATGACACCTTCTAGTCCTGCTGCTTATCTTTCCTCCTTCCACTGGTTGAGCCCCGGCTCTTGGCAGTATTTCTGTCACCGGCACCTGCACATAAATGCCAAGTAGAGAATTTTGTCCTGCTGCGACAGTCTGGCTGGAACTGGTGTCCGGCTCTGATTAGCTTTGACTGCGTGTTGTTGCCCCAGGAAGCAAACTGTGGTCTCACTCTAGCTTGTCAAGGTCTCTTAGGGGAGGAAAAGAAATGCATTCTTTACGCTGTAGGATTGCCTCCCTCCATCCCATTTACACCCGCCTCCTCACGTTGCACAGATGCTCAGGCCCGGAGTTTGGGCTTAGTGGAGATGGAGCGTCCTGGATCAGGCCACGGGAATAACGGCAGATGGGCTCTTGGTTCTCATGTTACCCCCACCTCACCACAAACTGCCTCCCCCTTCTGGACTCGAGGACTCTGTGGGATTGAGGAGTGAGTGTCAGGCCCATTAGCTCTGAACTCCCAGAGAAAGGCGTCCACCCTGCCTCTCCATCCCTTCTTGATCCTCATCTCCTTGGGACCCTAAGGGGAGTGGCTTAAACCCAGCGGTGACTGATCCAAACAGAACAGTGACTCCCTTATTTCCAGAACGGAAGAGAAGAGGGGCCTTCACTATAGTCAGTATCATCAGTACTGGTCTCACCTTGTCTACCACTTCACCTCTCTGGGGGTCCCCATGGTGGGGTTTATAACAACAAAAACACTTTTAAACACAACCCCAAGCTCATCATTGTGACTACGGAGAGGGTTTCCCGAGCAGACACTCTCTGCCGGCCCCTAGCAAACGTCTTGGAACCTCCAGCAGCCTCCGCTGCCAGCTGCAGGGAGCATAGACAGACCCCGTCTCTTCGGTGAGAGCGAAGCCGACATTTCAAAAAGGAAATTGCAAGCCACGCAGTCTGCTGGCGCTGCTATTTTTGACATGCTTGCTGTTCTGGGCTTGACAACCGCTGTCTCCAAGAGACGGACAAACCCGCTCTTGGCAGCAGAGACACTTTGCTTTGAAAAAGAGCACAGGGAGACAGCCCTGCCCTGAGAGGGCCGGAGACCTGCCATTCCTCCCTGCTCCCTGGGAAGCCGGGCCCTGGGGAGCCGGACAGTTCTAGGGCTCGAGGTGCGGTCCTCTCTGCAGGAATTCTCACTCTGCTTCCCTCCCTCGTGGGAGTAGTTCTAACAGGAATGACCATGCACCACTCATTTAAAATCCACAGCATGTCATACAGCAAAGAGGTTAGGAGCATGGACTCGGGCCAGATTTTGAGGTTCACACCCCACCTCTGCCACTCACCCTGCTGGCTGACACTGAACACGTTCTGAAATCTCACCTGTTTCCTTCTTGTCAGGTGTGTGTGTGTGTGTGTGTGTGTGTGTGTGTGTGTGTGTTTGGGAGGGGGGCGTTGTGAGAGTAACAAGTTCACAGAGCTGTTTTGAGGACTAAGTGAGTTAGTATATGCATAATGTGTATGTAATATGTGACACTAGGTACATAGTGGGATACGGAACAATGTGTAAGCACTATACAAAGATTGGCTGTTATCATCATGGTTATCTTACAACAGCCAGGTGAGGTGGGTGGGTGAGGCACTGTTTTCTTCTTCAGCAGGTGGGCCAGTTGAGGCTTAGGGGCACAATCAAGGGCAGTAGCTCATGTGTGGTCCATTTCCTCAGGAGAGATATAATAGAACAGAATGCAGTGAGAGTCTGGTTGGCAGCAAACAAGAAGGCGTAATAGGTCTGTGGTTCCTGGAAGTATATATGAGCTTTTATTTACATGCCAATTTCTCTCCGATGGAGAACCAGTGTGTGTGCTCTGCTTCTTTCCCTGTGGGCTCTGAGAGCCCATGGCTGTCTCTACATCTTTCCATGGACTCCCCTCACTACCCTCGCTCCCCTCACCTCACAGGTTAGCATTCCTAGCGGTTGGCACTCCACTGGAGCCTTCCTCACCCTTTCTTTCATCTTCCTCCTGGGGACAAATGCAGGGCCTCACAGTTAGCCCTGAGGACAGAATCCGTAAGCCAGAGCCTGGCTCAGACTTTTTGTGCACTGTTCCAGTGGCTGCCCTGGTTCTTATCCTCGGCACCCCACTAGCTACACCCCCGTCTGTTCTCCGGTCACCTTCACACCCTCCCCGTCACTGCAGGTGGGGACACCCTGTGACATGCTCCAGGTGTGTTCCAGGTTTCCTTTCTTCCTTTCAGGTGGAGGGGATAGGAGACTCCGGGGTCAGAAGAAGCCGGCTCCCCCTACTCCTCTGTGTCCCTTTGATTCCACTGTGACTGGAGAGCTTCCTTAGCCTCATCGGGGGTCCCATCCAGGCCAGAAGGCTCTGCTGATGCTCACCTCATCCCCACAGCTTCCCACAAGGACCAGGAGAGCAGAGTGGGAGGGACTGCCTCCCATTTCAGCTCAGAGCCTCTTGGCTGGCTTGCCTTAGGAGTCTGGTCTGAATCACCGCTTAGTAGCTGCAATTCATTTAACCTTTCCAAGCTTCAGTTTTGTCATCTGCAAAATAAGAAAGCTAATCCATTTGCTTTCTGTGAGGTTGTGAGGCTTACACAAGGCTGCAAAGGAAAGGGTTTAAGCAGGAAATAAACTCTCTGCTGAGCAGGCTCTTCCCTCTGCCAGGTAGCTGGGTGGGGGTGGGGGTGGGGGCGCTCCAGACTCTGAATAGCCACTGGGGTGGGGCTGGACCACTTGCACTCTCAGAAAAAGGCAGGGTCCCTGCGACTTCATGTTTGTTCTCTCAAACACACATTGAAACAAAACATGACATAAAAAATCAACTCAAGATAGCTAGCTGTTTTACCAGAAGGCTCTTTGCCTAAGGATTCATAGCACTATCTCTTTAAATAATTGCACTTAACCACGTGTTGTGATATGTAGAAATGCAATCTGAA
This sequence comes from Murina feae, assembly GCA_004026665.1. Taxonomy (NCBI): domain Eukaryota; kingdom Metazoa; phylum Chordata; class Mammalia; order Chiroptera; family Vespertilionidae; genus Murina; species Murina feae. The sequence goes on along the minus strand of PVJC01007349.1, from coordinate 99 downwards.
TATATCTTGTAAAGATAGAATGATATATTGGTGACTAAGAGGCCTGGAGCACAAATTCGTGCATGGGGAGTGAAGGGGACACAGACAGTGGGAGGTTGG
>PVJC01007348.1:0-51508 GCA_004026665.1 Murina feae | reverse complement strand
AGAATGAGGAAGAAGAAAAAGGAAAGTAAAAATTATGAACAACAAATATATATCAACGAGTGAATCTAAGAATCAAGTGAATAAAAAATCTGATGAACAGAATAAACTGGTGAATAGAATAGAATCAGAGGCATAGAAAGGGAGTGGACTGACAATTTTCGGGGGTTAAGGGTGTTGGGGATGCGTGATGAGACTGGACAATAATTGTACACCTATGGATGAGGACAATGGGGGGACAAGGTCAGAGGTTGGGGTGGGAATTGGGAGGAGGGGAGCTATGGGGGAAAAAAGAGGAACAACTGTAATAATCTGAAAAATAAAGATAAAAAAAAAATGAAATGATTAAGGAAGAGGGAGAGAAAAGCTTTGCATGAAAAGTGCATAGCCGAAAACGTCAGGAATGACCCATCCTTATGGTCAAGCATGACTTTCCAGAGACATCACCAAAGAGAGAGGATTTTACTCTGGAAGAGCGTTTTACTGTGAGACTGCAAGTCACTGAATGCGTGTCCAGCCGATTTAACATCTGAATATGGTTTCAAATAGATGAAGTCAAAACATTGGCCTTTAAGGGAAAAAATATTTCCTTTAAAGAAACATAGCAAATCAAGGGAACGTTTCTGTTCTTTAGGAGAATGACATCAGTTATGAAAAAGTCAGCTTGTCTATACCAAAACGATTACTTTTCTTGAGAGGAACACAGTTAGTAGCGAAATCAATCTTATTAAGACACTCAAAGCTATGCAAGCATTTAAGCTCCTGAAAACAGCCTTCACCCCCCGATTTGATCTAGTTTATATCTGGTGGTGAGGCAGGTTCAGGACTAGCATCATCGCCAGCAACAGGGACCTGCTTCTCCACGCAACAGGAAGGGAGAGGCAAATGGCGAGCCCTTCGAAGAGAAGAATGTCTGGTGACAGCAACTCCTGTCTAATTTTAGAGCCTGACAGTTTACAGGAGAACGTCCATAAAAGGGTGCTGGGCTCCCCTTTTTATCCGGGTTGACAGAGGCCACTTGTGCGGCCTGGGCCAGGTGTGGCAATACATCTGACAAGGAGCAGGGCTGCTCAGGAACCCTGTGGTCAACACGAGCGAAGACTAAGAGGGTCCATCGCCGAAGAACCAAGCAGAAGGCAACCTCATGCTCCCGTCTTCGTGAAACAAGTCACATACGAAGAACTTCCTGGGTCTTCGAGCAGGCACTGCAGATTTCTGTATCATGCTTGGGTTAAGACACGAGTCGGGCATTAGTTATAATCCTGTCTATTTGTAGGCATTTAATTCCAGAGGGATGGGGAGGAGCTTAAGAGTCACCTGTAGGCCAAAAGGAAAATTTTCATTCCATTTTGGTTTACCTTTCAAAGGATGGACAAAGATTTAAAAATTCCCACGGGACACCTCAACAACCATAAAGTCAGCCTATTAGAAATCTGTTTTAATTTTTGGTACATTTCTTGAGCACTAACTATGTGCTTAAGTGCTCTACTGAGAGTCTGCAGAAATGCTTCAGCTCTCCAAGGCTTGGCCATCTGTTCTTCAGAATAAAAATTCCCAGTCTCAAACGGTGGAGCCAGAAGTGAACCAGTGGGTGGAAGGTTCTGGAACCAAGAAAGGACAGTGGTAGAGGCACAACTAGATCTTGGACTACTGTGCTTTGATGAGTTTATTTTAGAGGCATTCAAGTGTTTTAAGGCACACAGGCATTCAGGGCTATGATGAATCAATATGACTTGACCGCAGAATATAAAAGCTGTCTTCAGTGCCACTGCTCAGATTTGCGGTCACTGCAAACAATCAGACATTTTCACTAAAGCACCTACTATAGGCAGAGGTCCGGGGAAAGCTGCATTGTTTTTGCAACATGAACTGTCTCTAAGGCTTGCAGAATGCATCCATTGTCCGGTAATAAGGCTCACTACAATAGGATTTCAACTGAATGTGGAATGCACATTTGCTGGTTTTGCTCTTAATGAAAACAGCAGGATAAATCCATCATCAAGGCTGTGAGCTCTGCACTATTTGCATTCAATAAACATTTGCTGAATGAATAAATGAGTTAGAATTGCATGTGAAACACGTTCTTTCTAACCCAGCTGCCTCAGTTCCTGAGGCTCACCTTCACCTTGGAGGCCTCTTACACACCCTCTGCTCCTCGCCTGTCTACATGGCAGCCCTACCATCCAAAAGGCCTCCTGCTTCCGATCTGGCACCTGTGACTAGATTACTCTCCCTGAGATCTTCCTTTTAATCTAGGCCACTCCCCTACTGAAAACACGCAATACCTCCCCGTTTTCTACAGAATGGATTCCACATTTAGACCAGCAATGAAAGCTCTCCACTCTCGACCTTCAATTTTCTTGAGTCCTCCTCAACCTCATCTGCCCTCTGCACTAAATGGCCATTTTGCACCTCCAGACGCCCTCTTCCCAATGTTTACAGACTAAAGTATGAGCCCAACCCGCCCCCCCACCAAAAAAAAATTAATTGGCTTTCAGGCATTCACTTGTTTGACCCCCTCAGCTCCTACCCAATGCATCTCAGGCAGGTTCAACCTCTACGTGGCTATTTCTAGACACGAGAAAGGACTTTACAACAGCATAAATGGAGTTCATTTCATTTGGGGGCCTTTCTAATTGTTAGAAAGTTCTTTCTTCCCTGAAAACGTCAAAATAACTGAAAGTATAGAAAACAAAAATTAGCTGAGGCGCTGGAGACAGAACCTACTGACAGTAAATGCCTATATAAGCTAACTGTCAACGAAAACTTCCATACATTTAAAGACCAATAGTAAAATGCCTGCCAGTTAGTTTTTATATATTTCACAACAGAGTTGTCCTTAGTCCTTATTTCGATTAAAATACATGTTGTTTATTTTACTTGATTTGTTTAAAACAGTTACATAGTTCTCACCATGTACCAAGCATCATTTAAGGGCTTTAAAAACAGCCCCTCATGGTAACATATGAGGTCTGTACCATGAATGCCCCATTTTTTAGAGGGGATCACACTGCTCCACAAAAGTAATTAGTCCAAGTCATATATCTCCTAAGTGATGAAGTCAGGATTTGAACCTGGGCCATCTGATGCCATGCACTTAAGTCACCATAAACGAGGGATCAGCAAATCCCCTGGCTCTTCTTCCTCCAGGGTCCCCTCCTCCAGGGATCACAGCCCCACCCCCACCCCCCCTTCCAACCCCTCCCCCAGCAGCAGGCTGTGCCCTTATGTGTCTCCCTCTGGGAGCTGTGTGTGCATCTACTTACTTCTGTACCTTGAATTGCATCTGAAAAACAGCAGGCACTTGAAAACAAAAGCTAGATAAATGGATGAATGAATGCTCAAACTAGACCTATGCTTTGTATCAAACAACATAAGGGTATTTTAAATGGCAGTTCATTATAAAAAATAAATCCATACAAACAGAGCAGCCTAGAGTCTGGCATCAGAATGCCCGTAAGCTGAGTAATAAAATACATAATAATTCTGGCTGAGAGACTGAAGAGGCTATATAAGCATGGATAAGGTTACACATTTCCAACTTATTGTTACTGAAAACTATTTAATATCTGACGTTTTCCTTACACGCAGCTGTTAATCTATTTTATATGCAGGGGAGCTCTGTGGCTCCTGAATTGTTCAGTTATGGTAATTTAGCACAAGACAGTACCTGCATCATAAAGCCAGACAAGAATACCTGAAATCCTCATTAACTCAAAACTACAGCAGACTGCTTATTTACTTTATTGTTATTTGCAGAAATAAAATCAATAACCAAAATGTTGAAAAGACAAACTCTGGGCACAGCTTTAACAATGTGTGGCTTGGAGTTAAGCGGTCCTTAAAAGGGGGCACTCCAGGGAGCCAGATGCTAGTGAGGCGAAGGGAGAGCCGTGTGCACTCAAGCCATTCAGGCAGGGTGGGGGGACTGCGTATCGCAGAGCTGGACCTGAGCTGAGGACAGCAGTCACCGAAGCCCAGGTACCAGGAAGCTGGCACAACTGGCCAGGTACCATTTGCCATTTGCACATCCAGGGGAAGCAGATGCAGCAAAACACGGTGAGAAGCAAAGGCGCACAGTTTCACTGGGGAAGGAGGAATGATCGGAATACTGAAAAGGTGAATTTGGAAGTAAAATTCTCGGCACAAAGACACTGATGCCAGTTTCTGTTGGACACCCTAACGCTGCTATTACACTCTGAGCCACTTCTACCTAGAGCAGCGGTTCTCAGCCTGTGGGTCGCGACCCCTTTGGCGGTCGAAGGGCCCTTTCACAGGGGTCGCCTAAGACCATCCTGCATATCAGATATTTACATTACAATTCATCTCAGTAGCAACATGACAGTTATGAAGCAGCAACGAAAATAATATTATGGTTGGGTCACAACATTGAGGAACTGTATTTAAAGGGCCAGAAGGTTGAGAACCACTGTCCTAGAGTCTCCCAGACAACACAAACCCAAATCATCCACATAAAGCCTTCGGGTGATTGAGAGGCAAGAAAGAAGCCCATCATAAAAGCCTCTGAGTTACCCAAACAGTGACCATGAGAAGCCGGCTCATGAGCACCACCTCGCATGTCACTGCCCCCACTGAGAACCCTGGGCTAGGAGCGGACTCACGCTGGCTGGCTGGCAAGGCAGGTGCAAAGAGGTGGCCAATTAGAGGAGATGGAGCCAGAGGCTCGGAGGAGCATCACAAGGAGCTAGTGGGAGGCCACTCGTCAGGGGGCAGAGAAGAGGAAGCAGAAAAATGGAAGGCAAATCTCGAAGTTCACAAATCCTGCTGTGAAGGTCCGAGCACAAATTCTTCTGTGATTTGGGATCCCAACTTGGCTGTGTGAAATGGTTTACATTTGCGCAGTAGAGTAACAAGAGCAAAAATATCATGAAACCATATATAGTTCCTTCTCTTTTAGTGGCTATGAATCACTGTCCCCCCGCCCCCCATTTACCCTAGCACTACCATGACAGGAAAGATCTCATCTATTCATTTTAAAATGCAGAAATAATGTGTTTTTAATCACATACACACACCTTTTTATTATCACCAGTGATCAGGATGGCATTAGGATAAAAAAAAATCAAAGTCTAAGAAAAATGAAAGTTTCAGATGAATCAACAAATGATGGTCCACAGAAAACCTAGGGAAGAACGCCATGCTGTGCTGATGATGGATGGCATCCGGGAGTGTTTGACAATTATGAAGTGTCAGGCTCTGTGTGCAGAAAAACTGGTTAAAAGCCAGCACATCAAGCACAAAAACTTTCACTCAGTGAATTTCGCATAATATCTGTTAGGGTCAGCAAAGGAAATACACACATGGCCGAAAGGGATAAAGAATTATGAACTTACTAGAGGCCCAGTGCATGAATTCATGCACACGTGGGGTCCGGCTGGCCTGCCCTGATCGAGGTGGGGGGGGGCAGATCATGGAGGGGGTGGGGGAGGAGCCATGGGTGGTTGGTTGGCCCACCCCCTGGTTGAACTCCCACTTGAACTCTCCATGGAGAGGAAATTTGCATATTAGCCTTTTATAAAAATATAGCATTAGGTCATCTGGAAACCAGATGGGATGAGCCCCAAAATGGCAGCAGCCCCCAGGGCCGGCAAGTCAGAGATTGTAAAGGACTGTAGGTGGGCTTTTTTGGCAGGGGATTTGCTGGGCAGTCCGGATCCTGGGCATAGCAAATGGAATGTGGTCGAAACAAAAGGCAATGTCGGTTGCGAAATGATCTGAAAGGTCAGTTTCCCAGGGGAGGGGGTATTGATTTGATCATTTGATCAGACCGAACAATGTTTACTACCCAGTAACTGACATACAAGGCCCAGGGTTGGAAGGAGACCCCCCTCACTCCAGGCGGCAGCTGGGCTCACAGGCTCCCTGCAGCCTCCTCGGTCCATTGCTACCTACGTTTGCTGACTATTCTCAAATGCTCATGGCCCATCCCAACACTGCAAACTGTGTCCCTGTGACTTCTCTATTCCATGCCATCCTCCTTGAAACCCCTCCCCTGGCTCCCATGTTCCAATCTCTCAACCCCTCCTCCCCCCAACTACCTGTTAGTGCGTCCTTGAGACTGTACACACCGTTGGGGTTTTCAAGCCAAGCCCACTGGTCCATTCACCCCCACCCAGGCAGCTTCAGGATGCTTCTTGACTCTGACCCTAATTCTCTGAGCTCCTAGTAGATACCAGGGCATCTTGCACAAGCCCTTTCACAGGGTCCCCATCATAAAGGGGATAAATTCTCACCCCATCTGGTCACACATGACCCTCTGGGTTTGGACCAGCTCCTTTTCCAAGCTCGTTTCCTGCTGCTGGGTTCAGTCCTGGTGCTGAGGATTCCTCTGCTTTTGTACCAATCCTCCTCCTCCAACACCCTCCTCCTGGCTGCCCAAAGCTCTTCTCTAGGCAGCCTTGCTCCCAAGAGCAGTCCTAGCTGCTCCTCCTCCTCTGGGTTCCCACAGAACCTGTGATCAACTTTCCTATGGCCCGCCCCCTTCCCCTCCATCAAACTGCCAAAAATGTTTGATTATATTCCCATTTCCGCTAGTAAATGCCACTCTTCCTTATATTCCCAGCACCGCCAAATCAAAAGGTAGTAGCTTAATAAGTGTCTGTGAAATAATCACACCTATTTATTTACTTAAGCAATCTTCTCATTTGAAAGTTCCATGTTATCTGAATTAGGATTAGTGAGTATAACTGCCGTTACCTTAAGCACCATGCAACACAAAGACCCCAGAACCTCCGAGACTAACAGCATGGGGGGCATTACAAGGAACACAAACAATGAAAAAGGAAAAGAAAATTAAATGCATGAAATAAGCTGCTTTGAAAAACATTAGAAAAACTAAAGGTCTTTAAAAAGTAATTTAAAAAAATCCAAAGTAATGATCATAAACTTTCATGCAATGTAAGGAATGGATTAACTGAATTTATATGTTAGTAGAATTATTATTATTCTTTTACAGGTCAGCTTGTCCTAAAGGTTCTCACATATTTGTAAGCAGGCAGCCATGCAATAAATATGTGCTGGGAAAATATTTTTTAAAAATTACTTTGACGCTCTAAGAGGGAGGGGACGTAGTATCATTTTCTGCTTTGGTCACAGACTATAACCCAAAATACTTATAAAGATTAGATCATGCAAAAACCTCCACAAAAGTACAAATGGTAGTAACATTCATTTTCTGAGAATATTTGTTGGTTTTGAATGGGCAGGACCAGTTATCATAGGAAAGAAGAGGCAGGTGGTCCAACAGAAATTCTACATAAAGGAAATGTCCCATATATTTACAGGCTTTTTGTAATCACAGTAGGTGGTGTCAGAATGCACCGCCTCTCTCACTATGTATTTACCTGTATCTACTCTGTGCTCTGGGGACACAGCAGTGGGCAAAACTACTTTCTAAAGAACACAAACCAACGAAAAGATAATGGCAGCTGGTGATGTGTGCAATGGGGGACCAGTAATGCTGGGTGTGGGAAGAGGGGCCGGGAGGACTGCTATCTTTGCAGCATGGAGAGGGAAGGGGTGCTGATCGGCGCAGTAAAAGGAAGCGAAGGACTCTTGCGAACATGCTGGAATGTGGGGAGTGTGTGCTCACTTGCAAAGCCCGTCTGCCTGCAGCTGAGTGGACGAGGGGAGAAGGGCAGGGGCCTGACTGTGGGGCACACAGGCATTACTCCATGCTGGTCACACTACCAGACAAAGATGATCATAAGGGATATACTATTGAGTAAGAAGCCACTTTATCCTATGAAACAATAGCAAATAGTCACTTCCTTCTGACTGCTGATCTCAGAACTGGCTGCCCTGCCTGCTAATACTGACCCCAGACAGGAAGTCTGCAGGCTAATGTATCAAGAACATAAATCATTCCCCAAACTGACACCAGCACCAACTCTCAATACAAGAGACTGAAATTCACCGTCACCCCAAGGAGAGGTTGGCTAGATCACACATATTTTACCACCGAAGAAAACGCAGCACAGGAGAGGCACTCTAGCAGAAAGAGCCAGTTTCATCCCTACCACACACAACCCTGCAGTGACTCCCCAGGTCTGGGGCCAGCCCTGTGCTGTGGAGGAGAGGAGTTGCAGTGGATCCCAGCCCTCCAGGGAGGGCTCTCCTCCCCAAGGCTGGGAAGGAGAGGGCTGTGTCCTGAGGGGTAAGACAAAAAGACAGGTGGGCAAAGGGGAGAGGAAAGAAGAAACTGGATAGCAGATGGAGACCCACCCCCTCCATCCCCCGCACTAAGCTCTTATGGTCTCTGTCTCTTCTTTACTTTTGCTCTAAAAGATAGAGCAGGAAGCCGAAGAACACTTGTCTAGTGGGCAACCTAGAGATGTGCCCTTGGGATTTAGGTCTGATACCATCAAAGCAAAGCAGGAAAAGGTTATCCCATCTCTCTCCTGCTGAGCTTTCTTGGTGCACAGAAAACCTAAGCAATAACCAGATTCCCACTTGTAGAAGCCCTCCTGGTACTATTATTTCTCTGTCTAACTTCACCTATGAAGAAGGCAAAATGCACAGATGCTGGAATGCATGCGCTCCTCTAAGAGACAGCAGATAAGAAGGGAGCCTGCTTTGAGCACAGCTGTTGCTCTGCAAGTTCACAGCACAAGAAGCAAAGGTCTTGGGCCAGCGCTTCCAAAATAAACCTGTGAATACTCTCCTGAATTTGAGTTAGAAGCCACCTGGTGCCAGTAGGGGCATCAATGCCAACCCCAGTAAGAAAGACCTTGAGGGCCAGCAGAAATGAAGTGAAAAAAAGGAAAACCTTAAGTACGTAAGTTTGATTTCACTTCTGAACATACTTTAAATGGAATTTCAAGTGTGATCAACATTTAAGATTTAAATACAGCCCCTCATATTAAAATATAAATGTTACGTACACATATGTATGTGTATAATATATATATATATATATATATGATATAAATGGAAAAGGCAATGAGAATCTCCATTAACATGCAATAAGACCAGAAGTGAACACTAAAAACATTTATAAATCATTAAAAATGAGTCTACGGGCCCGAATGTCTCCCCTTTCATACAGAGGGTATTTTTATTGTTCAACAGGTCCCCTAAGAGCTTGCTTACAAAGTACTCACTAGATACATGATAGAGGAACATTCTTTTAGAGGTAAGGAATCTTAACGATCTGTTTATTTTAGAGGTGAAAAAAAAATAAAAATAAAGCAAACACATTCCCAGACCAAAACACACCTGAGCTATACAGAGAGCACAAATAACGTATCCTGATAACAAATGTGCAGGATTTGCACAGCTCTGGAGTTCTACCTTTTTGTCTTGGTTCTGTCAATTATTAACGGTGTGACCTTTGCTAAAACACATCGAATGAGTTTCAATTTCCTCTCTGTAAAAGGAGAGTTCTGCCAGCTGAACCCTAACGTATATGCAAATGGAAGGCATATGACTTTGTCCAGAGCCCCGAACCATATCGGCAGAAAAATATACACCGAGGAAAAGAGCAAGAAAGCAGCTATGAAACTAGGGACCTTCCCACCTCCCGGAAGGCTGACGCATGGCACACTTCCATTCCAGACAGCAGGCGCCCTTGCAGGTAAGTACCGGAGGGTGGCTCGGAGTGGGTTATCCCAGGCAAGAATTCTCCAGCCCGAACGAAACCCCTAACAGCCATCCAGGCTTACCTAGCCTCCTCATCCTGCCAGAGATACCCCCTCGGAGTTGTCTTGCTTTTAATGCTCAGAACAACTCTTGTATCACACTGCTGCTAAGGTCAAGACAAGAGTTTAGCAACAGCACACGCTAGTGTTCTAGAAGCAACGCTAAATGCCTGTCTTCGCGGGAGGAGAGCCTTTTCAAAAGGTGCTTCTCCCTCAGGGGCATGTGATTTCTGCTGGTCACAATTATAATATTTGAAAATTCAACTTTTTTGGGGGGAGTCTATTTTTCCAACGCGGATCCTGAAATTTAGGCACCTGGCCACCAGGGGGCGTCTCAGTTTCTTCGACTCAGCGTCCAACAAAAAGTTTTAACTGAAGGCCTGTCCTGCCTTGTGTGGCATATTGTTAGTTGTCCCCCAACACCCATTCCCTCCATTGCCGTGATGATATGGCCCCAGTTTTTAGCTGGTACTTTTTTTTCTGGCATACATCTCTAAACCTCCTCTTTGCTCAGCTGGTGTGGCCATGTGTTTTTGCTAAAAATAAAGTAACAATGAAATCAGACAACATATATGTCCCCCTTCTCACAAACATCCTTGTTAAACAGCTGGCATGTACTGTCCCTGCCCTCCTTCCCTCTTTTTCCACAGCTGCCTTCCTGCTGCCTGGGGAGCAGATGTAACATGGCTGGGACCCCAGCAGCCTTCTGGGGCCCTGAGGTGATACTGGGAGCAGAAGCCATGGTGCCGAAGCCACAAGAGAGAAGCAGCTGTGATCCCTCACTCCTTGGACATCAAGTCAGCCCCTGACTGACTCACTCTCTGCTTCTGTTATGTGAGAGGGACACACATGTCTGTCTCCTTTAAATTCATGGCTAGTCTCACTTTTTCCCACTGCTCACAGCTGAATGTAATTGGAGTACAATATACCTTGAGATTTCCGATTCCATTTTAAAAACAAATATTATTAAACAGCAAAAGATAAGCACCATCAGCACACATACTAATCGTAGATGATACTATGCTACTGATCCAGTTCTAATATGCAGGAAGTGACTTTCTACTTTTTAAAAAATAAGAAAATGAACTATAACATTTTCCCCAAAACATAAGTTTTTTCTAGCAAGGCGCATTAGGTGTGAGTAACCTGAAATCTTCCCACCTCAACATCAGCAAAGCTCCCCAACCTGTAACTTTCACACAATTCTAAGGCCAATGTAAACAACATGTAAGCCCCTAAATTCAGTATCATCTATAGATGTCTAAATATTAAAATCTCTGTGTGTACTCCTACGAGCAGAGGTGTCACCTATGGAACCGAGTTGCAACAGAGCCTGATCTCTGACAGTGATGGCCTCTAATACACTATGTAAAGAACAATAAACCTAGACTGGCTTCCAGAAGTCAATCTAAACATTCAAATTAAATCAACACCTATTCCAATCTAACCCCTGGTGAAGCAAGCTGAGCAAACTCCTGAGATGCGGTGTTGCCGCACAGCCTCCAGGAGGGCCGGCGATGGGGCTTCATTTTATGGCGAATCCCCTGCTCAAGCCCCGTCACCAGGCACAGGCTCGGCTGCTTTCCCGGCCTCACCTCGCTGCAGTCCCCGTTCATCGTGTAAACAGGACCCATTCCTCAGAGCAAAGTTCAGAGACATCAGAGGAAGGTCAGCACAGGCCTGGGTTCGCCTTGAGCGCTCGTCCACCTGCCACAGCGAAGGCCCACAGAAAGCACAAGAGGCCTCCTCAGACCTGTCCTAGGGTTTGGGGGCTCAAACCTCAAGGACACCTTCTGATTTTACTGAAAGTGGGTTACATTTTCTCAGGCTGCTGCAAAGTAATGAACTTTTTAACCTCAGAGAAGGATTTATGTGCAGTGACACAGATAAGACTCTCTTATCACTCACAGTCACACTATCGCAACAGCTGCCATCGCAGGGGAAAGACACACACATGTGCCCTCTATGGAGAATGCCTGAATGACAGAATTCTAAAGAAGGGGAGGAATCTCTTTTACGCAATGGTATTTACGTCACAGCAAAGCATCATATAAAAAATAACACAACTACTTAGGCAATAAACTGTCAAGAACAACTGACTAAATGCAAAGCAGTTTTCTGACTGCAAGCATGGCGACCCTCACAAAGTTCTGGAAATGTTTCCCACTCACTCTTCACGGACACGTCCTGAAGATTTCTGAGAACCCGGTGTTAGAGAAAGCACTGTCACTCATTCAACTCTCAGCTCACCGAGGGCGTGGATGAGTCAATATTCAAAAACTGTGTGTGCCGTGTGCTCAGCACAGGAGTTCGTATCAAAACACGAATGTGCTGAGATATATTTTTTAAAAAGTAAAATTCCTACAAAGCGTAAGAGAACAGGCATGAGGATGAAAATGTATGTTATGTATTTATAATTCTCACTATTTTTTTTGTATTATATTGACTTACATTTGTTCTTGCCTCATAACACTGGCTCTTCCTTCTGAAAAAATGGTCTTTTATAAAATGTGGAAACTATTCATGGAGCTTCTTCATAGTGTACTCAGTTCACTGTTCTTTTTCACATTTATAAAACTTGTTTCATTTTGGAAGAACAGCCAATTTCTCAGCTGGCTGAACAAAAAGGAGATACTAAGAAACCAAAAAAGTGCACTGTTGCCCCACTACACACCTCCGCTGTGCCACACTCCACCGCAGCACACACCACTCCATCCACAGGAGGGGCAACCTCTGCACAGGACACTGAGGGCAGGAGTCCTTTCTTTCTCGAATTTTCTGTGAAATTGGGAAATCGCGCTGCTACACAAGGGCAGAGGCAGTATCTGATGAAGGGTGGTGGGAAAGTCGTTCATGAGGACCAGTGGGAAGCGAGGAGCTGGGCCATGACCAGCTTCCACCTCTGCAGGGAAGGTTCCCTCCTCAACCCCGTCAGGAGGTCCCTACCTCGCAGCTCCCCCTCCGCCACTGTGATGACATACTTGGGGTGTTTCACCTTTCAAATCTCTATGTCTCTACTTTTCAGTTTGAGTATACATTTCCAAAATTAATTTATATAAATTAATATTAATCGCCTGTGCCCGAAATCTCTCTATAGTCCACAGTACCACACCTGGCATTGGATGTCGTGTCATAAATATCTGCTGGAGACTAAATTTAGCTAACAGTTCCCTATCACTTCACTTTTTTAAAAAAGGAAACACATAATGAATGATAGATGTAGACAGAGTTTTCTGGTAAATCACTTATTACCAAACCTGTTTAATAAGTGTCATTTCTAATGTTCAGTACTTCTACTTCTTCTTTGTATTGTTGTTAATCCTCACTAGAGAATATTTTTCTATTGATTTTTTAGAGAAAGTGAGAGGAAGAGGTAGAGAGAGAGAAACATTGATGTGAAAGAGACACATTGATTGGTTGCCTCCCACATCAGCCCTGACCAGCACCAGGGATTGAGCCTGCAACACAGGTACGTGCCCTTGACCGGAATCGAAGTTCTATCCACTGAGCCGAACCAGTTAGGGCTACTTCTACTTCTTTTTAAGGACATGGGCACAGAGGTTGTCATCAAAATTATGTGGTCATGCTATTCACAATAAAAAGAAAAGGCTAGTTGATTGCAGATTTGACAAACTATCTAAAACTAAATTCCTAATGTACCCCAGCCTGGAAGAAAAATGAATAGTTTTCTAGGATCTGATTTCAAAATTCTATTTCTTTTTTTTTTAATGATTCAAGGATTTATTAAGTCATGCATGCAAAACATACTGCTAACTGCATTAGCAAAAGATCAATGTAAAAACACTCCATAATTCTGCAAATGTCATTTAAAAAAATGTTGTTCTAGTGGTTGAAAGGTCCAATTTTGTCTTCTTGCCAGTGGGTGAGCGGTACAGAACATCTTAGCGCAAGCACAAAGTTACAATCTGCCACCCAGAGGAACATGGTTAGGCAGAGCAAGAGGAAGTGTCCACTCAGGGGGGCGGAGGGGCCAGCAGTGGTAAGGTACAGAGCTGGGACCTGGCAAGACAGGGTGGTAAGAAGGTTCCTAGTCTAAGAATATCTAAAATACTTACAGCCTGTAAAGATGTAACACGTGATTTCTACATCTAGTTACTAGAAAACTAAGGAAAGCACTTATTAGCTTTGAATAAAAGAACGTGAAAACAGGAATGCACTTTTACTAATCGACAAAAAAACTAATGCATTACCAAGAAAGATCTTATATCAGGAAGCATACTGCTCATTGAAAAGGGGGGTCTATAATATAAGCACTAAGTTAGCAACAATGGGAATGACCAGTTCCAAGAAGAATTAAATGCCCAATTTCGGGAGGGATTACAGGTTTAAGAAAAAGGAAAATCTTAAGAAAACACTGATTAACACCAACTTTCACCATTGACGGCATTTGACAGAAACTAACCTTTTTCAAATCTTACCTGGGACACTTTTATTCAGTTTGTTCCATGTACAATGTGGTCTAAGTTAGTCTCCACTTCACATTTGGTCAAAACATTGTCTTTATCCTTGGATCACATCCAGGGTTCCCCACGCTCCACCCCCGTGTGTCCCTGAGAGCAGAATACTTCATCAGAGGAACACGCGAGGAAGGGTTCCTTCCGTTCACGATCCCAGCAAAAGCTCAAATACTGATTCTTTAAAAATCTCACAACTAAATAAAAAAGACCAATCCAAAGAGTTGAGTGGCTATGCAGAGCACTGCGAGGTAGGGAACATGGGTTGATGAATGATGAATGGCAGCATTTCGTAAAGAAGGCTGCTGCGCATGAACTCTGTGAGCAAGTGCCTGCCTTCCCTAACCAGAAGCTGGTCTCCTCCACCACAAAGGCCTTTAAACAGCTTAATGCTTAGTGTCCTTAGCACAACGCAACCTAGTTCACAAGGAATTTTGGCAACTCTTCATCTGAGCAAGAATAGGGGCTTTTGAAAAACAAGGCTTTAAGAAAGCTCCTCATTGCAGGGCTAAATTTTAGTAGAATGTGGAAGTTTGAATCCTCACACCTAGTTGCTTAAATAAAACCTAAAAATTACTGATCGGTTCTAAACGCTTTTATGAAAAAGCTAATTTGTAACAAAAACTTGGTACTGAGTGTGAAGGCTCCGTTGTTTTTTGAGCAAAACAAACAAAGGTTCCCAGGGACCAGGGCAACGGGGAGAGGGGGAGAGGGCCCAACATTCACGGCGGCAGGTCTCTTCCTCTTCCCGATGGGCGGCGGGCAGAGACCGGCTCGGATAGCTGCGTCCGGCACTGTCTTGAGGCCTCACTGTGTGAGAGCAGCTGAGCGCTCCGGGCATTTAGAGCACCGAGCTCCCTGGCCATGGCTAAACCCCGTGGGAGGTGATGGGTGTCAGCTTCTTCTCCTTCAGTTTCTCAATCGTGTCTTTATCATCCCTAAGATCAAGCCTGGTTCCCACCGGGATGATGGGAGTGTTGGGGCAATGGTGTCGAACTCCCGAGTACCACTTTGCATGAACGTTCACACATGATGCAGGACTCACAAGAGGAAAGCGTCACAGTGGAGATATATGTTCTGGGAAATACATTGGTAACATCACTGATCAGTAGGCAAGTTTTACCTACAGCTCCGTCTCCCACCACCACACACTTGATGCCCTGCATCTGAGCCACTGGGGGGGGGGGGGGGGGAGCGGTCCACAGAGGTGGCGCTGGGGGCTGAGGAGGGAAGTGGCAGGCTCAGGGCTGGGGGAGAGGGGGGAGAAGGCCACCTCGCCCTCCTCTAACAGGACTCAGAGGCCCAGCAGCAGCCACCACTCAAAGGTGGAGAAAACTGCCTCAAAATTCTATTTCTGATACAGATCAATTTTCTACTCACAGCTGCAGTCAGGAATGGATAAAGGCTATGCAGAGCGCAGCTTTGCTCTGCTGTCAGCAAAATATGATACCATATCTTTCACCCCACCCCCACCCCCGCCGCACTCAAGGTACTCTGGGCCCTGCCTGCAAGTGGGTCACACTAAGGGCACCCTCTGTGGCTGCTGGAGCTGCCTGTTTCTTCGCCCCTCCCTTTCTCTCTCTTGGGCATGGTCTGCTACCAGCTATACCACCAGGCAGAAGCACAGGGTCTTCACCACCACTGACTGCACTGCCCCGCCAGGCAGGGTAATCGGTGCTGCAAGTATGAGCTTCAACATGGCCACAGTGCCTCACAGACTGTAAAAAGGAATGGACAGCCTAGGGAGAGTTTTTAAATTACATATGGAATAAGTATAAGCACCAGGGTCGTGACTGAAATAAAAAACAGAGTATCTGTTTTTCAAAATGCTGTGGCTCCTTTTGCAGGCCGTCAGCATGCTTTCTATTCATGCACAGGTCCCTCTGGAGGGCAGCTTTCACAGTGGTCGGTCACCGTCGGCCAACACGACCGAGAGCCTAATCAAAATGTGAGGACATCTGTCACACTCAGGTCTGACATCCGAGCTCTGCTGCACACTCAGATCTCAACCACGGTGGCACGGATGTTCCGTGAAACTAGTCTATGGTGCTGTGCATTCCAAAGGCACCTCTTTACACATGAGCAGATTCTATTTTAACGACCCAGTGCAGCCTGTGTGATGTGTACGATTGATAGACATAAAATCTCCTGTGGGCATTATACACGGAGACTCCACTCTGCCCGTGGGCACAGCTCTATTTACTAAAACACAGAAATGAGGGGCAGCGCATTAAGACTGAAAACCTGTTCTGTCCAGGTGCCCGCTCTCTGAATATGTACCATGAACTTCCTCCCCGACTGAACAGTACAAATAAAAGGTCGTAAGTGTTTGTACAGCCAGGGAAGTGCTCCCTGTGAAGTAAAGAGTCGGACACAGAGGAATTCTGGGAGTTTTCCTAGGACGCAGGCAACGGGCATCACCCAAGCACCTTTCCCCTCCCGTTTCCTCTGGAGGCTGCATGCTGCTACCTATGTCCGGCGGCAGAGGGATTCCCACTCCACACAAGTGCTCGCTCACTCGGCTGCAGAGTTTTATCTTTTCCTTTGTAACTGGGAACCGCACACACTAGGTGATGGGTCTCTCTGTGCAGGACCTGTAAGGATCACCAGTTATCAGAACGGGAAACAACAGCGTCTCGACAGGAGGGACGATCCCAACCACCTGCACTGAGGAGTTTCGTCCTGGGAAGAAGCCGCCTCCCTGACAGCTGTCACCATCCCAAGTCCCCTCCCCTCCCCGAGCTCCACCGGTAACTGCGCAGGTGGGCAGCTTTGTGTGGGAAGATGGAGAAGAGGATTTGTTTGTTTTTAATCTAGACGTGAGGGGCTGGGGAGCAGCTATGAGCAGGAGACGGGGGTGTCTCTTGGAGGCAGCTCTGCCCAATTCTAGGGCAGAAGATGCCACTGTTCCTGGGCATCCCTGACGATGCTGATCTCCGAGGCAATGAGCTGCGCGCACACACACGTCCACGCCCTGGGGATGCCCAGGAGAGGACTAGAAGTAGGCCCTGAGATGGCCAAATGTTACAGGGGACAGGGACACATGTTCTACATGTGGAGAAAAGGAAAAACAGCGAAGAATGACAGCCTAATACAGGACTAGGCTGAATTAACGAACATGTGAGCACCTGACAGGGGCTACTGGCCCCTACGGGGTCTTTCCCCAGGGAATGGCTCACCTTAAAAATGAAAGAAGAAACAAGCCAAAATGGATATGGAAGACTGAAAGTCTATTACATTTATTGCCAATACTGACTGAAAGAAAATATTCATTTTATTCTATGTGCCAGACACTCATTACACATCTTCTCATATAATCCTACAGGAATCCGGTGAAGTAAACACTATCTGTACTTCACAGCAGAAAAAATGGTGGCAGAAAGGTTAAGTGACTCGCCCGACGTCACCCGACCAGGAGGTGCAGATGTTAGGCCTGACGCGGCTTCCTGATAAAGACCCTATGCATCTCCTGAGGGCATTCTGACCTTAGGAATTCTATTCATAATGACCAGGGGGCAGCACGCTTTTTCTCTGAGGGCTCGGTGTTCAGTGTTTTAGGCTTTGTGGGCTGTACAGTCTCTGTGGCACCCACCCAAGTGAAGTGGGACAGCAGCCACAGAGACCAGGTAAACCAATGGGCATGGACGTTCTCCAGTAACCGGAGGCCAGTCTGCCAGCTCCAGACACAGCTCAGGGGTTGGCAAGTGCAGAGCGGGGCCAGATGCGGCCCACTGTTGATTTTTGCAAACAAAGCTTTATTTCTTTTATCATTGAGATCTAGCCCATCATCTGGGCTATTTCTAGACAGTGAGGAGTAAGAACCAAGCTCATAAAGCGCCCTCGTCTCACAGGAACACTCTCAGGAGCATCAGTGCTCTTTGGTCTAACCTTCCTTCACTCCTACATTCCTCACTGGTGGTCAGTGCGGTCCAGCCCTCCAGGTGGGAGAGCCCTGATAAACACCTGGTGCCCGAGGTCACTTCTCGCTGCGAAGGAGCAGAGACACTCTGCACCATCCACTGATAAGGGATTCAGTCTCTGGGAGGTGCAGGATCTTGGGCAGCTGAATATAAAACAACGGAGATTCTTAGCCTAAAAAGATGGTGACTTCAGACAGAGTTTGTGGTGCCATGACGATGAATTAGCTAATTCATCCATTCTAATATTTTATGTTCATCCTCACCTGAGAGTATTTTTCCATTGTTTTTGTTTGTTTTGAGAGAGAGTGAAAGGGAGTAGGAGAGACAGAGTGAGAGAAACATCAATGTGAGAGAGAGACATCAATTGGCTGCCTCCCACACAGACTCAACGAGGGCCGTGTGGGGATACAGCCTGCAACTGAGATTCGTGCCCTTGACTGGAATTAAACCTGGGCCCTTCAGTCTGCAGGATGACACTTTATCCACTGAGCCAAACCGGCTAGGGCACTCTAATATTTTATGGTGTGCTCACTCTGTGCCAGGCAGAAACACGCATGAAATTCAGACTGAAAAGACTTACAGCACTTCAGTAAATACTTTAAATAGTGCAAATCTATGTTGCTGTTTATGACACCATAAGACTTGAGCCGGAACGCAAACCACTGCAAGCAAACAGACTAACACAAACTGTGTTGCTTTGATAGCTACCGAAGTGAGATCCCCCAGACAAGGGACTCTGGCTTCTTGTCAAGAGTTGCAGCTGTGGGAGAACTTCTAAGATCTGAGAGGACAGGGACCATCCTGCCTCAGTGCCCAGACCCGGGGGCTCCGAAAGGATCTGTCATCCGTATTACTGTGGGTCACCTCCACAGCTCCTGACGAGCTGGGCTGGGAATGGCCAGCTTAGAAGTCAGACTTTCTAACTCACATTATCAAGAGCCAACACTCCTCCTTACCTGGACGGTCTGGTAATCGGAAGCATCGATTCCTTTCACGGTCACCTCTCGGAAGACTCTTGGCTCCAGCTCCTCTTTGGTGAGGTCACAGTGATAGATGATGCCTAGAAGGAAGCGGAAGTCTACGTTTAGTCCATGAACACGCCAGACACAGGGGGCAAGGATCACGAAGCATAATCAAATGCCACGAGGAGCGGGAGGAGGAGCATCAGGGAGCATGAGAAGAGGGCAGAGCTAACTGTGGAAATGTAATGGGTCTGCTTCACGCCAAGTCACCTAGGAGCACAGGCAAAATAACACGGGAAATTTCACACAGGGCCGTTCCGTCTGAGAGCCGATTACAACGGAAAACACAAATGAGTGGCCCAAAGTCAAGAGCCAGTCAGGGGTCTCCTGATGGCAATCTGGGGCTCTTGCTACCCGACACCCACGCATTCACGGACACACAGGTGGACAGCAATCAGGGACCAGAGATGATCAGGGAGCCATTCTCCAATTGCTTTCAAATTTTGATTATTCCAGTAATAGTGCCTAACACAAATTGAAAAATACGCACCAAGATTCCCAGCTTATTTAACCACCAATTAAAATTCTATTTCCTGAATTTAATGCTGACATTTAACAACTAAATCGGAAGAACAATAAATAGGACAAGTCCCACAGCATAAGCCAATGCACTGCTGTGGTTTATGAACCAGAATTAGTCATCCGGAATGGCTGGTGTGGATACAGCCCTCCCACCACATATATACTGTCAAATATATGAAAAATCTGCTTAGTGACCCCCATGCTTGCTGGAAAACCAGCAACCAAATGGTACTCCCACAGGACACGTCCTAAATGACTGCGCTGGAGCTAAAACCGTGGCTTGCTTTCTCAGCTCCTTGGTGTATGTTCTTCCCAGCAGTTGAGAAACACACTCTGCCCCCAACCGGCAAAGAGTAGTAGTACATTTAGATTCCTTAACAGCACGAGTGCTAATACCCGTGAGTGTTATCCCAGTCATCACACTCACAGACACAGTACGTTCAGGCGCGATCAGAGGGTACACGACTAACATCAACAGCGGGGAGCTATGTAACGTGACTCAGGTACTGGCTTTCTTCGGTATAAAGTGTAACTTAAATACTTCCATGCTGCATGCTGGGCGTACTCTGGATTTTCCTAGAGGAATGTCATCTTGAGGGCAACGGCCATCTTCAGATAGATGTGAATTTTTGAAAAGCCTCTTGTTCAGTACCTGCTCCCCTCTTTCACAAAATACAAAAAACATCTGAATCTCTGCAGAAAAAAGCACACCAAACCACTACAAATAGAATGGCAGACCAAGCATGTATCACGTGAGCACCTGACTCACCCTGGCATCACCGCTACCTCTAGTACCCGTGGCTGACAGGGACCTGGGAGCCAGGATTCCCAGCGCTGAGTGACTGGGTCAGTGAGCTTTCACAGGTCACCAAAGGGCTAGGATTCAAATTCTCTAGTGAGAGACAGTGAATAGAAAATACACTCCAAATGCCTGTTTATCCAGAAAAAAGAAATTCAGACATCGGAGCCTCTAGCAGCGGAGTGAAGTAAGTGTACCACAGGGGCTGGCTACTGCCTCATTTCTACTCTTCTGTCTTCTAGGAAGAGGCTGTGTTAACCCTGAAGGCACCACTAGTTAATATAGCTAGTTGATCAATACTTCCTATTTACATATTCATACATTATTCATACATTCACACTGTAATGTAAATCCTTATAATGTAACGATGTTTGGTGTCCAAGCACAAGTGAAGGTGGGGTTTGTAGAAGTCCTAGGTCCATGAACCAGAAAGGACTGGGTGGGTGATCTCTAGGAAATCAACTCCAAAATGTGAGGGTGAGAGAGAGCTGGATTATGGGAGTCCCGTAAGGCATCTGGACTTGAGGAGATGGGTCACTGGTGAGAACCAGTGCTGTAATAGATTATTCCTGCAATACGGAAGACGCAGGGATGGTCAGCTGGGACATTCCTGCTATAATTCGAAATAAATGTAAGGAGGTAAAAGAAACGGGAGTTAGGAAAAGGGGTAACTCTGAGAAACCGTGAGAGAAGAATCAGAAGGATAAGGGACTGGATATATAAAGAAAAGGCAAAAGAACTTTGCAAATGATGACCCATGCAGAGACTGTTTTGTGTGATTGAGGATGGGTTTTAAGGTTTTTAAAAGAAAAATAAAAAATAAAACAAGCCTCTTTAAAAATTTTGTGCTCCTTGATCTTTTCTTAACTGAGCCGAAAACGTATTTATGTTGCCACAAAAACCTGCTCACGGATGTTTATAGCAGCTTTATTCATGATTGTCAAAACTTAGAAGCAACCAAGAAGTCTTTCTGTAGGTGAATGTGTAAATGGACGATGCTACATCCAGACAATGGAATATTATTCAGTGCTAAAAAGTAATAAAGACACTGAGTATCCTGAAATGCATATTACCAAGTGAAAGAAGCCAATCTGATAAAGCTTCATACTGTGTGATTCCAACTATATGACAGATGGAAAAGGCACAACTATGGGGACAATAAAATAAATAGTGGTTGTCAAGGGTTGGGACATGGGGTGGGGGGCACAAGCAGAGCACAGAGGATTTTTAGAGTAGTGAAAGCAGTTTGTGGATACCATAATGATGGGTACACGTCATTATACACTTATCCAAACGCACTAATGTACACCACCAAGAGAGAATCCTAAGGCAAGTTATAGGCTTGGGGTGATCATGATGCGTCAGTGTAGGTTTATCAGCTGTAACAAATGTAATATACTTGGGGGGGTGCTGATGGTGGGTGAGGTTATGTGTGTGCAGGGGCAGAGATCATATAATAAATCTCTGTACCTTGCCCTTAATTTTGCTATGAACCTAAATCTCTGCTCTAAAACACTCCCCCCCTCCCTCCCTCCCTCTCTCTCTCTCTCTCTCTCTCTATATATATATATATATATTTGCCTTTCCCAGACGGTTTGAGAAGGTTAATTTCTGGTTCCCAGAGCCATGCACCTGGGGCTGCTGTGTAGGATTTTTACAACGTGCAAGTCTGTCTGAGGCTAACCTTAGACAACCTTCCGAGGTTCCATGAGCACAGAATTAATGGGCTCAACAGCTAAGTGGCTCGAGCTACAGGGAATAAGAGCCTTGTGCGTCCCACTGCCCAGGCTGTCTGTTTTCTCCCAGGTGTGACTCAGGATACGAAGTCCTAAATGGCTTGGGCATAAGGTACATCTGCACTGTGCACCTCCTTGGGGACCACAGTCAGCTGTGGCCTGCACCTGCCAGGTGGATCACATGTCCACAGCAGCTGGAGCTGCGGCGACTTTGGGCCCTGGAGCACTGCTTCTCATTCAATCAGCCACAGTGGACAGCTAACCTTCAGAGGCCAGAGCGAGACGCCCTTTAAGGTGGTATACATGTGCTGACAATTAATTACATGACTATTTTTACATCTGGACCGAATGCCTGAGTCTGGAAGTCCTGTTCTTTGGTTTTAGATATCAAATTGCATTAAGGGGAGAAAAAAAAAAACAAAGCAGGAGGCAAAATGAAGAAGAGAAAAAGAAGAGGAACAAAGCCTTACAGCAGCAAATGAAAGCTTGTTCAGAAGCTGCCTGGCACTGCAGAATAAGAACACGCTTCTCTGTTCAACCTTCACAGCCACGGTCACGGGTAACATTTCACTGCTTGGCACCGAACCCACCACTCTACAGGGGGACAATGAGTCCTTTCTTCCCCAGGAACGATGAGCTTGTTCCTGAAATAAATGGCCACGTGGGGTCATGGAAGGAGGTCTGCGGGCCTCTGGTGACGCTGGCTTTTATTAAGTGTAGGTGAGTCACCCTCTACCCTGTTCTCAGCCCTTTATCCATTGGTTTAAGATTTTCCAGTGTCATACTTCTAGGACCGCTGTAACCTCAGTGAGTGGACTGTGGACCCTGCGGCAGTGGGTTGAGAATGGATACCTGGCGGAAACTGGTTGTTCTTGGTTCCTGTCCATTAGCTGCCACTGTACCTCAGTACCCGGGGGAGAGGGGTGAGGCGCAGGACACCCGTCCATCCCTGACTCCTGGCCCTGGTTTCCACATCCTTGTGGGCACTTTTCCTACCCCCCCCCCCCCCAGATCTTCCAAAAGTAAAACTTACTAGGAGTTTCAGGTATGCCATCAGACCTACTTACAGAACATCACTCTTTCGATTTTAATAACCCTGAGAGCAACCTGCCAGATGATAAGGTTCCTATGAATGGCTTGCTCTGTGATTCTGAGGTGAAAAAAAAAGAATGAGGCATCACCGTCATCTGGCCAAACCCCAGAGCCAAGTCAGTACCTGCCCAGCTCTCCCCTATCTGCTGTCCTTTGCCAAGGATAAAACTATTGCGACAAAACTGGGTAGGACCAAAAGGCCTAAGGAGGAACTTGAACATGAATAAGGAAACGTGCACAAACTTTTTCAGCCAGACTGATCTCACGACAGGGCCTGCTCGGTCCAAGGCAAACTGCCAACTGAACCAGGTTCCTGGGACAAGTTGGAGTACGTGTACGGCTTCGGCAATTGCAAAAACAGCCAAGTGGAGAAGCAAACAAAACCAAAACAAAGCAAAATGAGTGTGACCGACTTTTTAAAAAGTAAAAAAGATAGCTATGTTGACTTTGGGTAAAATTAACTACATGAAATTTACATGGAAAGTAAAACTACAATTGATGAGCACTTTTCCTTTGCATTAGACCAAGTTTTTTTCTATATGACGCAAGACTATATTTTTAGACTTGTCTTTAATTCAGTTTGACAATGCAGAATTTATTCTATTTATTCTAGAAAACAACTGTAATGTCAGATGTGAGTATAGATTTTTATTTTGAGCTTTTAGTTATGTGCACTGTGACTGCCCTGGTCCATAGAGACCAAGGCTGCATCTAAGAATCTATGTGCTCCTGTGAATTTTCTTCATCGACCTAGAACAACAGTCGGTCCTGCGCCCAGAACAGAGACTCAGTACTCCGGATACAAGATAAATGACGGTGCAGTTTCGGCGGCTGCATTTCCCTTGGACCTAAGCACCTGTTTTTCTGTTTTACTCCCATGAAGTGATTTGGCTGTAATACAGCACATGCGATTTTCAACTTCATAGCATTACATTCCCATTTCCCCAAAGGAACACAAACGTCCGTCTGGTTTTGGAACCGAGCCGCTCCGGTGGGGAGACTCACCTGGAGACAGGAAGGACGTGAACTGGTAGAAGATCTCGGTGTCCTTCTTCTGCCCGCTGTAGCCCACGATGCTGCCCACCTCGAGCGGGAAGGTCTTCAGGAGGGCGCCCGTGGCCAGGTCGTGGAGCTGCAGCGTGTTCTTCACGTCGTGGAGGTAGCACAACACCAAAAAGTTAGCCCTGACGCAGGCTACCCATTCTGAAAAGACAGGAACAGGCAAAGCCTGAGGTGGTTTTGCAGAGGCGTGGACGGCACAGGGACGTCGCTGGACGGTAGTGCTGGAGCTGCAGGGTGCTACGCAGCAGTGGGCCTGGCAAGGGGGCTGCACAGCTGCTCTTCATGCACCTGGTGCCCAGCACATTCTCTTACTAGCGGCTGTCACTGTGGTGTCTAGAGGAAACAAAATACTCTCCGCCTTGGGCCGGGGCTGTGATTACCCAGATAATGTGTGTACTATGCGTAACCTGCCTACCTAGTCTGTGTTCAGTTTCGTGCTACAGGAAATACAAGAAAGAAAACAGAAAAAAACAAATCACAATCCGTTTCCGTCGGGGTTGTTTACTCGACAAAAATGTAGGTCCTCTGCAAGGAGCCGGGAGACCAGCGGGGAGATGACCGCACCTCTGCCCTTAAGGTACAACCACATGAGAACGCAGCGAGTAACAAGTACTGTGTAAACAGGTGAGCCACTGGCTGGCTGCAGGCCCAAAAAAGCGAGAGCCTTCCAGCAAGTGCTGAACTGAGCACGGGTGTGGGACAGAGGCGCCTGGGAGTGACAGCTGGATGAGGTGGCAGGAAGACAGGCGACCCAAGGGACAGGCCAGAGCTAGGAAGGAGGAGAGAGAAAAGGAATGAGAATGAACCAATGAATGCAAAGAGGGGGGAAAGAAGGGGGAAGAAGGGGGGAAGGAGGAGAAAAGAAGGAGTGGAAAAGGGGGGAAGGGAAGGAGCTAAAAAAACAAGTGAGAGGTCTGTTTTTAAGAAGAAGAAGGTTGCTCAGTCTTGGGGTGAGTGGCGATGGTCGTCTGAAGGGGGTTCGGTGAGCTGGGCAGGAGCGGAGTGTAGGTCAGGCTCGGCAGTTACTGAGGAGCTACTGTTTGGATAAAGGGGATACTAATGGAGATGACATCCACGAAGGTCACAGAACAATGGGGGTGCACAGAGATGGAGGGGAGACCAGGAAGAACACGCCTGGAGAAAGCCAGTGAAATCACACCAGTGTGGATCAAGTCCGGAGATGTAAGAAAACAAATGAAAGGCAAAAAACAAAAATAAAAAAATAAATGAGAGGCAAGTTCCCCCAAAGAATCCCAGGGCTTGGTGATGGTGGGGAAACGGGAAGTCAGGTAGAGGGATGAGGCCTCCTCACTCCCAGGGCTGCAGGGCCGTATCGGCAGAATCGGTGTGGGCGAGCGGCAGCCCTGGGAGAGTGCAGGGGGCGAGGAAGCAGAAGGGCAGGCACAGAGCGCAATCCGCTTCCTCCTGGACAAGATGACCCTGAAGGAAGGCCAGGCTGCCCAGAGGGAGAGCTGCTGTTCTGAACGGACAGATGCAAGGTCAGGGCTGCAGGTAACAGCTCAACACGGGGACAAGCCTTTCTTGGGTTTCATGGGGAAGTGTGGTGGTGGGATCCTTGACACTGCTCATTTTAAATTTATTTTTATTATTAATACTTTTCGTCTTCACCCGAGGGCATTTTTCCACTGACTTTTAGAGAGAGTGGAAGGGAAAGGGAGAGACACAGAGAAACATTGATGTGAGATTCATAGATTGGCTGCCCTTGTCCAGAGTTAAACCCGGACCCTTCAGTCCACCAGCGTCTGACGCTCTATCCACTGAGCCAAGCCGGCTAAGGCCACAGGCTCATTTTTTAAAACCCAGGGAACTAGTAGTTCACGACTGTGACATTTCCAGCTACCAGCTCGAGCCAGGCGCCGTCAGAGGGAGCTTCGAGGACCACCAAAGCTCCCTTCCGGCTGGCTGTTACCACAGCAAACCCTTCCCTCAGGGAAAACACAAAGAACTTTCCCAGCCACACGCCAGGCGCTCCTTCTCCAAAGCGATTTTTTTTTTTTTTTTTTTTTTTTACAAAAGTGCCTCAATCAAGTAATCTATTTCATGCAGTCTTAATGTTTTACCGAAAAGTATAGAGGAAAAACAGAAGTAAATTACTTGTCAAGGAATCCATGGTGTTAAACTGCAAGCACATCAGAATTATACAACAGACAGAGCGAAGAAGAAAGGACAAGGAGATTTGCAGACGCCATCAATAACGGCTCTGACTTTATGGCCGTGCTTTATGACTTATCTCTAGTTTTTATTCTCAACTGGGCATTCTGTGCTAATGATAGATAGCAAACTCAACCGCGCTTCCCTCGGAATTGATGAGTTCTAGGGAGTACTGAAGGTTTCCCCTTTCCAGTCCAAGGAACTTCTAATCTTCCAGAAGGAAGGTTATAAAAATATATCACCCCCAAGTCTCGAAGCAGTGATCTGCATTCCATTACGTCCACAAGCGAAATAGGATGTCACCCTGAGGCACAGCCAAGCCACTTTTAGGGTGGCTTTAAAAGGCAGAAGCTTTGGGAAATAGTCACGCCTCTGAGAGCTCCCCATTCAAGAATCACTGATCCAACCTGCCCTGCATCTGAAAACCGCCCAGGACACCCTGCAGGAAGGCTGGTGCTACCAAAGTCTCACTTGGACCTGCCAACTTGAGGCCAGTTCACGTGGCACTTAAGAGGCACTCGCTAAACGCCTGGCTCTTACCGCCCTTAGGGGGAACATTCTGCCGCTATTTGCACAGAAGCCACCAGGCAACCAGAATCAGGACGCACCCAGTTCCTCGCAGGACGTTGTTGAAGGAAATGACCCAAAACCTGTTTCTTGACCCCTCATCCAAATATAAATGAGGGCACAGAGTGAATGGAAGATTCTGGAGAGACAAGCAAAGGGATTTTCTTGGAAAAAGCCCAGTCATGCTGTAAGTCCCCCTCCCCTGTGAGGAGACAGCACTGGTGTCCAATCCAATGCGAGAAGCTAAAGGGACCAGGACTGGGGCAGCTGGAAGGCAGGAGAAGAGGGACCGAGTACTGAGGGAGGGCACCGATGGGCTGCTGCCTTGGGGGTGTAGATGTGGGTTTTGTAAGAAAGAGCAAGCATGAGGTCCTCTTGGGTCCTGGCTAACACACCTTCCTGCAGGGCTGTGGAGACCTCAGTACCCAAGAGAGTGAGGGGTGCAGCCAGATGCCCAGAGCTGGGCAGAATCTCGAGCAAAGACCTAGAGTAGTGCTTCCTCCTGGGCCAAGGTACATGCAGAGGGCTCAGAGGGAGTGCCCATGGCCGCAATCCCCGAGACAGTCAGCGTAACCATCTGACCACCTTTTCCCTCCACTCATGACACAAGGCCACGTTTAAGTGCCTGCCAGGCACAGAGCGCACAGCCTTGAGCCAGGACGAAGAGTCCCTCACTTTTCCAGGACTGTTTCAGCTGAGACAGGGACACTATGCAGATATCAAAAGGATTTATTTTCCTAATTATATACCTTACACCTTCCCATTTTGGGGTGGCCCTCGCTTCTATCTCCACTGAACCCATTAGCAGAAGTCCATTTCCAACCAGTAAATTCTTCATTAACTTGAAGATAACTGGACTCTTCTTTTGTGTAAAAAAAAACTTATAGCAAAATTAGTAAGTCTCATTCTAATCAAATCCAGCTTTCAGGCAATAAACCATTTATAATGCAGCATACCATTTTGGGAACATCACAGAGAAAATGAACGAGGGAGCTTAAGGGCAACCTGAAACAGGATGGAAACAGAGGTGAGATTCCTGAAAGGCTAATGGAGCTCACGGCACACAGCAGCAACTGCACTGGATTTCAATTTAATCTGAAAATAGCTTACTCCTTTTTTAATAAAAGAACTGAAAACCCACCCTACAATCTCTAATAGGTATAATTCAAACAGCCAAAGGTTATTCAAAAGCGAAAAGCTAAGGCTTTTGAATCCAAATGGTTTAAAAATTAAACATAAGTGATAATCATACTAGAGGCCCAGTACACAAATTCATGCACAGCTTCGGTCCCAGTGATTGGGGCCTTGGGCCGTCTCGCCCAGTCCCAATACTGATACTGATCAGGGCTGATGGGAGCTGGCTGGCCAGGGAGGGTGTAGGAGCTCCAGGGCTTGTCCAGCCCTCTCACCCAGTCCTGATCCACTGGACACTAGCAGCAAGCTAATCTACTGGTCAGAGTGTATGCCCCCTGGTCATCAGTGTAGTCATAGCGACTGGCTGGACAAAGCATATTACACTTTTATTATATAGGATTATTACACAAAGACAACTAATATATTTTTTAAAAAGTACCACCTAGAAAGTCTGGATTCCTATCTTCACAATGATTAGGATGGCCCTGCATGATATTGTAGTCACCACAAAGACGTCCTGCAGTGCAAACCTGGTGGCGCTGTTCAGACACTTCACGCCCAGAGCTAGGAGGCTGAAGGTTCTTTACCTTGTAAGGGGCCACCAGAGAACGAGAGGCAGACCAACCTGCTGACGTGCTCACCAAACACGAAAACACTGCTCCCCAGCAGCGTGCACTCTTACCCAAGACATCCTTCTCGTGCTCAGGGACCAGCACCTTCCACTTGGACTCCTCGGGATCCGTGAAGTCGATGTTGATGAGGCGATAGTTGGGGGAATGGCGATTGGTCTTGAACGTGAACACTGTCCCCTCGTTCGTCACGTAGTCATATTCTCCTTCAAAGTTGTCGATCAGTTTCACCCACTTTAGGATTCCTGGTGAGAGACCAAGCATCCCCGTCACCTCTCCAGTGCTTAGAAGGGTGTGGCTTTGCATGGGGAAGAGGGGGCAGATCCTATCTGTCTATAGAAAAAGTGGACGCAAATTTTGGAAGGTCTAAGGTCTGAGAAAGAGCAGGGACAATGGGCACCTTTTAAGGTTTTAAAACATGTGAAGGAATTCCCCTCTCCCCATCCTCCCAAAAAGCCTAGATGTGAACATTGCCCCATGGAAACTGGGGGATCCTCCTCCATGGGAGCCTGTTCCTAAACTGTCTCTCTATCTCTACCTCTACTGCCCTCACACTGGCCAGTCATCACCAATTCCCGGGTCTACATCAGGGGCCTCAACCAGGGCCATTCCACCACCGTGCAGGACATTCAGAAATGTATGCAGACATGGTGGTCTCAACGTGGAAGGGGAGAGGAGGGCTCCTATTAGAATCTAGTGGGTGAAGGCCAGGAAGACCGCTGAAGGGGCTTCAGCTCACGGGACAGCCTCTACGACAAAGAATTAGGCTGCCCTGGTCTGCAGATTAGCTTCAAGCCTGGCTTTCCCACAGTCACTCTAGACCTTCTCAATATGAGCCACTACAATATTACCACAATGTTGGAATATCCTGAACTGGCTCATGTTGGTGCCCTTCTTAAAAACGTCCCCATTACTCCTTGAATAAAATAGAATTCCTATTTATGGTCTCCCTGGTCTCGCACGTCACAGTCCTTGCCCACTTAGCCAACCTCAGCTCGCTCCTCTGTCCTCCAAGCCTTTGTGAGGCCCCTTCACACATGCCTTACGGCGTTGTTACAGGGCATTTCCTCCGCCTGGCTCACTCTCCAATGGCCAGGCCCCTTCTATGGATATCCAGACCATTTCTTCACAGCACTTCTTTCAGGATATGTACCTATTTGCTTGTTTATAATGTGTCTTTTCTATTCAGAAGTTAATACTTAGCACCTAAAGGAAGTAGCAGATACTTCAAAGATGCAAAATAAAATTGGTCCTGAATGAAAGACGGAACACTTCCCAGTCCCTTAGTGCTAAGAATTAGTCTACAGATGGACACCACTAAAAAAATCTTAAATGTGGCTCGCTATTATCATTTACATGCCTTATCAGATGCCACCTTTAATGTTAAAAGACCCAATGTAGCAGGCAGGGATGTTCAGAGTACATCTCACAAGCTTTATAAACAAAGAGTTCTATAACTTCTAAACTTCTGGAAGGCAATGCCAGATCTCAGCTATTCTCCAATTAATCTCCTGGCTTCAATTTCACAGTGAAATTGCTACATTAATTTGCATAGTTCATTTATAGTCCCTGAATTTTTCAAGGCAGTTTTACATTTATTATCTCATTCATCTTTAGAGCATAATAACTTTATATAATTGGTTGTCGAATTAAATTCATCAAGAAAAATATCCCATGATAAAAAGAGAGGGAGTTTTTTGGTCAGACACAACTGAATGAAAACTCCAACTCAACACTATTTAGTTGTGAGACCTTGAGCAATCTCTTTATACTGTGATAAGCCTAGTTTTCTCAGCTTAGTAAACTTGCACTAGTAAATAGATTTTAAAAATATTAAAGTGACTTAAAAAACTGTGGTACATGTACATAATGGAATACTACTCTGCTGTAAAAAAGAAGGAATTCTTATTATTTACAACAGCATGGATGGAATTGGAGAGCATTATGGTAAGTGAAATAAGCCAGTCAGAGAAAGATAAATATCACATGATCTTACTCATTTGTGGAATTTAATGAACAACACAAACTGAGGAACTGAAATAGAACCAGAGTCATAAAAGCATTGAACAGACTGTCCAACCTATGAGGGAAGATGTGGGGTGAAGGGGTAAAAGTTCAACCAAAGGACTTGTATGCATGCATATGAGCAAAACCAATGGACACTGATGAGCGTGGTGGTGAGGGCACGGGGGTAGAAGGTGGGGCAGCCAGGGAGAGGTCCATGAGGGAAAAAGGAGACATATGTAATACTTTAAACAATAAACAATTTAAATTAATAAAAAATATTAAAGTGACTAATACCTACTTACTCCACAAAAAACCTCAACAAATATTTTTAAATCAATAATTGAAATGAAAACTAATAATAAGTAGTTAAAAAAAACCATCATTTTCCTACACGCTAGCAATAACCAGTTAGAAAGAATGAGACTGGGGGAAGAGCTCATTTACAATAGAAGCACAATTAATAAGATGTTTAGGAATACACGTAACATGAAATGTGAAATCTATATAAAGAAAGCTCTAAACTTTTTCTAAGGAATTTTAAAAACAACAACAGAACATACAAATCCTGAATAACTGAAAACACACACCATATCCTTAGATGGGAAGACTCACTATTTCAAATGTGCAAATAACCTAGAGAAAATTTACCAATTTAACACAATTTTAATGAATCTGACAATATCATTCTAAAGTACAGCTGGAAGAATCGGCACAGAATAACAATAATATGCTTTTGATAACAGAATAAGAAGGAACTTCTTGTGCTACGATGCTCTGAACAAGCCCCCGCCCTCCTGAAGGTAATCACCATCCTGAATGCTATGGTAATCCCATTTTTCTTTGTTCTTTTTCTGCCTTAATATATATCCTTAAACACAATTTTACTTATTTTTGAACTTCATATATAATGAAACATACAACATGTACTCCTTTGTATCTGACTTCTTTCACTTGACATCATGTTATGAGATTTTTCACCCTCTGATCATTGTTATTGACTTTTGGCTAAATCCAATTGTGCTCAAAGAACATGCTCTGTCTGGTTTCAATCATTTAAAATTAGTTCAGAAAAGCTTTATGGGCTAATTTTTTTCTTAAATAACTTTTAAATGCTCCTGTGACTAAAAGGAATGTGTATTTTGCAGCCTTTGGGTGTGATATGTTAAATGTCTACTAAGTCATTTGTTAATCATATTGTTCAAATCTGTATATTTATTGACTTAGGGGGCCATTTTTCTATCAGTTCCATAAAAGAGCTATTAAAATGCTTCTCTATGTTTGTAGATTTATCTATTTTTACCTGGATTTGTATTGACTTTTGCTCTCTGTATTTTGAAATCATGATTTGATATATACACACTAGAGGCCTGGTGCACAAAATTCATGCACTGTGGGGCTGTCCCTCAGCCTAGCCTGCACCTTCTCCAATCTGGGACCCCTTGGCGGATGTCCGACTGCCAGTTTAGGCCCGATAAACTGTCAGTCGGACATCCCTCTCACAATCCAGGACTGCTGGCTCCCAACCACTCGCCTGCCTGCCAGCCTGATCACCTTCTAGCCACTCCCCTGCCAGCCTGATTGCCCCCAACTGCCCTTCCCTGCAGGCCTGGTCCTCCCGCAACTGCCCTCCCCTACAGGCCTGGTCCCTCCCAACTGCCCTCTCCTCCCCCCGCCAGCCTGATACCCCTCCCAAATGCTCTCTTCTGCTGGTCTGGTTGTCCCCACCTGACCTCTCCCGCTGGCCTGATTGGTCACAACTGCCCTCCCGTGCAGGCCATCCTGTGACCACAGGGGGGCGGCCATCTTGTGTGAGGGCATGACAGTCAATTTTCATATTACCTCTTCATTATATAGGATAGATTATATTTAAATATAACTGAATTGAATCTTCTATGAATGAAGTTTTATCTCCTTA
Source organism: Murina feae (assembly GCA_004026665.1). Classification (NCBI taxonomy): domain Eukaryota; kingdom Metazoa; phylum Chordata; class Mammalia; order Chiroptera; family Vespertilionidae; genus Murina; species Murina feae. The sequence continues at coordinate 18,800 of PVJC01007348.1, read as the reverse complement.
GTAATGTTTTATTACTTTAAAGTCTATTTTGCTACTAAGATAGCCATATCATTTTCATAACAACAACTTGGGCCAGTTGTCCTCTGCAGAATGGTTGGTCCCAATCATGTAGCCTATCATTTCTCAAAAGATTTGCTCTTTTCCATATCTCTTAACCACTCACATGCTTTCCACCTCCTAGTGGGCTATATTCTAGTTGATTTCTTTATATTTATATTCTGTTTTATTAGTTCTCTCTTCAGCTGTGTCTAATCTTGCCTTTAACATAATAACTGAATTTAATGGTAATCTTCATAGCTTTAGTTGCAGACGTTCTACGTAGTCTTCTTCCAAATCTGTTTGGTCATTTTTTTTTTTTTTTACAGTATCTTGTTTCCTGCTTTGCCACCAAGCTTCTCGTTTATTTTTTGTAAAAGCAAAAATTGTTTATTTTAAAAAGTGTATACTAGTTTTAGATTAGGAATCTAATTCCATACTGGTGTTTCTGCTGGCTCTACTTCTCATGCTGGTAAATTTCTTCATTGCCTTTGTGATTTCAGACTGTGAACTGATTCCCCTTGAAACATTTTCTGTGGGAATTCTTATAAGCTTGTGTAGAAGTGGCACGCTTTTGCAGAAGACTTGCATTTGCCTCTGTTTGCCTCTTGGGAGACAACCAAACTGGGAGCACTTTAAATTAAACGCTTGATATGAGGATTTCTGGACCTCATAGGGCCAACTGAGATAACCTGCACACAGCTGGAAGGTCAGCCTTTCTCAAGTTTTAGGGGAACTGACATCCTGCTTACCCTCCCCTTCAGCAGTGACAAGGTAAAGACAGGCAGGTTTCCTTCTTATGCCCTCCCTCTGCCTCACCCCACAACCCTACCTCTGCTAGGTTTATTTCTCACTCACCCTGACACTGAGGGCATCTCTCATCACACTCTCTACCATGAGACCCAGAGCTCTGGCACCGCTCCCCCTGGCCCAGGTGGCCAGCAGAGGGAAGCTCCGCCTCAGGGCCCAGCAGACACGTTCAGCAGCAATCTGGGGTTCCTGCTTCCCCTTGGTCTTTGGTTCAGTGGTTTCTCTTCTTCTGTGCCAACTCAGCAATAGTTAGAAGAGTGCTTTATGCAGTTACGGCATCTTAGTTGCTTCAATTAAGCAGCTATTCAGAATATATAATCTGATAAACTCTCTCAAACAGAAGTCCATACAATTAATTTTCATAAAAGGTTAAGCTCTGCAATTCAAGTTAGAATTTTATTTTCAAACTGCTACCCACAAAAACAAGTGATCACTCAATAGTAACCAACCTGTATCTTAGTTTACATAAAATGTTTTTAAAGAAAAACAAAAAACCTTAAAAACTACTCATTAGAAGAATAAGTAAAAAATTACCTGCCAATGCAAAATTTATAAACAGAAAGGTACATTTATCTATAATAAAAGTGTAATATGCTAATTAGGCTGGATGTCCTTCCGGACGACCTTCCAACGAAGCTGGGACTGCGAGGGAAGCTGGGGTCCCAGGTGCCTGCTAGCAGCCAGAGGGAAGCTGGGGTCCCAGGTGCCTGCCAGCAGCCAGAGGGAAGTCTGTGCAGGCAGCTGGGGGAAGGAACACCCACTCTTGCACAAATTTCGTGCATCAGTCCTCTGGTTTATAATAAGAATCTTAGAACATAATTCTCTGGACTACAACTTTTACAGAGACAGAATCTTGATTCAGAGAAATGTCAGATTTCTTAAGTGTTCCCCCGGCAATAAAACACTTTGTAACGTAAAACCTTTAGTCCTCAAAGTAACCATCTTAGGATTTTTATTTGAAAAGGTCTTGTAGCCACTACAGTGGTATTTCTTATGACCCCCATCCACCTCTGCAAAAATTCACTGAACTATCCACCAAAAGCGAAACACAGAACTTCCCCTAGGACCTGTTTAATCAGCCGAGCTGAAAATGCGGCACTGAACACACACACATGCACACACACACAAAATCAAACAGTTTGTGGTCTTATCTGCCACCAAAGTTCTGAAGCATTAACCCTAGTCATAAATAGATACTGTAAGTCATAAATTTATTCAGATTAGGGAAAGTGGCTGGATTTATACAAATCCAGCTGTAAATTTGAAAAGCCGTGGAAAGTACAGGCCTCACGGGGCAGCAGGTTTAAGACGGTAGTTCACTAAATCCTTTTCTCTTCTGAAACCCTTGCTTCTCAAGGGCTTTGGGCCTGACACAACTCTAAAGAAATGGCATTTCCCATGAAGAATGGGGCTCATTCAGTTTTGCTATGCATAAGTTAGAGCATTATTGATTTAAATGGAAAACAGAAAGATTACTTTCAAAAATAGAATGGCTAACCATATGTCTGCTCACCTTTTCTGAGGTTCTTCTGCCTGTACGTGGCATTCTTCACTCGGAAGCCAACAGAATTCCATTCCTAAACTTCTCTACATTAAAGTTAAATCACTTTTTATCAACCTGCTTCTGGGTGGGGGAATGATTTGCTGACTGAGTGGAGATTAGGTTAAAGTAAGCCATCTCCATGCTTTCCTGAGAGCGAACTCATGACTTTTATTGCTTTCTCTGAAAATCAATGGCATTAACTACGTTTGAAATAAAATGCTTTGCAGGCTCTCTAAGAACAGGAGCTAAGAAGTGTTTTTACCCTTTACAAAGCACTGAGGGCCTGACGTGTACGGATGATCAACCAATGCCCACTGTGGGTCCTGCTCCGAACGGAGGGGACCAGGAGGCTGCGGCTCTCCTGGTCTGATGCCTTCCTTCTACCTCACCTGCCACATAACTATGATCAGAACACGGGCGGTGGAGTTCAACTGACGTAGGTCTGAACTTTAAATGGCATCAGGCTTCACCAACCTGTTTCCTAGGACAATAACACGTGCTCCTCAGAGGTTGCTGAGAAGACAAAGAAATACCTACATTTGTAGCTCAGAATCTGGCACACATAAATGCTAAATAAACAACCCTTACTACTATGCCAAATAATCTGTGTTCTTCAAACAACAAAAATAAGCTAAATGTGGCTTCTCAACAGCATGATTTGCGAATAGTGAACTTTTAAAGTTTAACTTCCACCTCTCATGGCACAAAGCTATTTTCCTAGAAAAAGCCCTTCTAATCCCTAATTTTAAAATTAGCAAAAATACTGATTTTATCATTATTTATTTTACTTCAAAGCTCCTATTTTTATACTACCTCTTGATGTTCCAATTCTTTTTTTTTTCCTTTGGCAGACCCACTCTGACACACTCACACACTGTTTCCTAATAACCCCTGCCCAGCACAGGAGTCCTCTTCCTCTGTTGGTCTGGCTTTTAATGCTCAGATGACTTGGCTAAACTTTGGACAGATCATTTAAAGGTTCCTGCATGTTTTTCTCTCCATTTCCGCTGTAGCCCCCAAAGATGCCCAGTCCTGCCAGGCCTGAATCATGGAGTCAATGTTGTCTCCGTTTCCTAAAAACAAGAGTCATCTGCTTTGCACAAGCCAGAGATGGCTGGATGTACAATGCAGGTGTCTGACAAACACTGAACTTCCTTTTATCTTCATGGATAGATTAATTTCTCATGCAGAAGACAATTTTCATTAATGACATGAAAGCTTTAAAATAAAGACATGGGGAGCACTGAAAATTTCATCTATCTAAAATGATCAAACCTTCAGCATAAAAGGACAAAGGAGAGAGACAAGTTAATGAAAGTCTAGACAAAGTACACAGTAAGCAGATATTTGCTTACAAAAATCAAGTATGTTAGCACAATGCAGCTTTCCCCCCAAACACTTCATAAATGCTGTGACATAAAGACCACTCAGGCTCGCTTTTTTTAAAGAAACTGATTTTAGAGAGAGGAAGGGAGAGAAAAAGATCGATAGGTTGCCTCCTGTATGTGCCCCAACCAGGGATTGGACCCACAACCTTTTGGTGTATGGGACCATGCTCCAACCAACCGAGCCACCTGGCCAGGGCCAATGTGTTTTTTAATTAGTTGACTTATATTGTTTAACAATAAGCCCACCTAATAATTTAAATATATAAAAATGAAGTAATAAATAGAAAATGAAACCTGGATTCTATGGAGAAAGAACACTGTAACTGGCATCATAAAGAACTGGAGGAAGCAAAGTCCTATGCACTATCTTACAGTCATATGGGAATATTGTACAGGACAACAGCACACACAGCTTAACAGCTGTTATCATTTCTTTCAGATTCTGTATTCAGAGGTTTACACAGTTCTATATACACCTACACTTGCAACTCAAATGAACAATTCTTGGGTGGTGGCCTGCTCCTGTCAGAGAATGTGTAACTGCTGTGGTTGAGCCAATTTTCTTGAGATCAAAATAGATATATATATTTTTTAAAAAAACAACACCCAAACCTGTAGTTTTATTAAATGGAAGTATATTTAACACTAGCATAAAAGTTGTTGACTTCATCCTGCTGTATGTGTGAATGGTATTCTGTGGTATCTAAGAATGTTAGGATGCGAATCTTACTTCAGAAGTTTAAAAATGATGCAATGACCAATCAATAATAAAGAATTTATATTATCTAACCTAATAAAAGAGTAATATGCAAATTAACCATCACTCCAAGACACCTAAGCCATGCCCACCAGCCAATCAGAGCAAATGTATGCAAATTAACACAGCCAAGATGGCGGCCGGCAGCCATGGAGCTAGAGCAAACAGGAGGCTTCCATTGCACCAGTGAGGAAGAAACTGCCTGCCTAGGCCAGCGGGCCTCTGCTCAAGGCAACAATGTTTCAATTATAGAAGCCATGGAGCTAAAGCAAACAGGAGGCTTTGTTGCCTGCCTTGGCCTCTGGTCAAGGCAACAAAGTTTCAATTATAGAAGATAAATAATCCCCAGAAACCTGATTCCAGCCAGACTTGCTGGGACATTGGTTCAATGGGAGCTGTGGGCAGCCTGAAAACAGCCCTCAACCCCTCACCCAGGCTGGCCAGGCACACCAGCAGGTAGACATCCCCTGAGGGGTTCCAGACTGCGAGAGGGCACAGGCCAGGCTGAGGGATCCCCCCGAGTGCACAAATTTTTGTGCACTGGGCCCCTAGTCTTACTATAATGTAACACACAATAGAGACCAATAATGAGGCAATCAAATAACTAAAAGTGCACTCAATATTGTACTTATTTTACATTAACCAGAACATGGTGTAATTAGTATGGGGTCTTACCTGCGTGCCAGCAAACCTGATACAATTTCTGGGTCTGGGAATTTTCAGCACAGTAAGTCATGCATTTGGAAAGCTTAAATGCTTGACAGTAGTACTGGTATGATTTAGATGTCGGAAGAGAATATTGAAAATGAGCCGTCTCCAGAATCTGTGACTGGCTGGTTTCATGCTTACCATCATGACATATGAAGCTTCAGGCAGGAAAATCAGGCTGTGATTGTGCACGTGGCTCAGTACTGAGGAGCTGTCCTGTGATTATGTTACCCTGGCTAATGCTCACTGGTCCCCTCCCTCTTGCCTGTGTGGGTTTGCCGCATTACATCTAGACAGTTACCCTGTTTTCCAGACCAAAGGGCCAGCTTCTCCTTGATCCTCTTCACCTGCAGTACTCGCAGGATATTTTCACACCCATCCGCAAAAAATATGGTTAACCTCAATCTACAGGGAAAATGCTGAAGCCAACAAATACGTTCATCAGTTTTTTTTCATTTTATGGGATAATATGGGGGTAGTGGACAGATGAACTAAGACAATATGATTAAATGGAAGATGGTTTCTTAGAAAATCAATTAGAAGACAAAATAACTGCTTTTAGAAGGCATTCTGGAGTAATTACTAGTACCTGTGCACGAAAGATAACTTACCAGTGATGCCATTGGATTCCTGCTGCAGGTCACAGTACCAGAGCCGGTTCACTGGGTCACACCCCTCTCTTATTGATAATAAGACATAGCGACCATCATCAGACAACTGGGAAGAAAAGAAAAACAATGCAGGAGGCGGATTAGAATGTATTTTCTGTGAGAGTACTATTAAATATTAAGCAAAAACTAAAGGTTAAACTCAAATGCAATAAATTTACCCCAAACTTATGGATAACAGAAAAAAAAGATGAACATCCATTTTAACTTATTTCACTCCTAATCAATGTTTAACAAAACTTAGTGAAATATTTAAGTAGAAAATATCAATAGATGTAACTGAATGTCATAATGACTTAATGTAATTTTTATTTAAATCCAGTCTATTCTTTGGCTGAAAATATAAGCAATCTGTCATTTTGAATATTAATATCCCTGACTTTGAAGTTTCACCACAGGTTACGTATTTTAAAAGTTGTTCTAAATGAGTAGAAGTTACCAAGATGGGCATGGATGTAAAGAAGTTCCTGTTGGTTCATATCGGTCACATTAACAATTTCTGTTGACCAACCCTTCCTGCATATCTTGAGCTCCCTCCTCACAAGAAGTCAGAGAACAGAGTCCCATGCTTCTGTGGGTTTCTTTTATAATTAAACAGGAGGATCTTAAATAACAAAAATAATCCTGGTAAAAAACTAATGCAACCAACATAATGGTTTTGAGTTGTTAAAACATAAGTGGTATCAAACTATATATATACTTCTGTAACTACTTTTTAAAATTCAAAATAATTAAAAAAAAATCCATGTTGATATATGTACATTTACTTCATTTAACTGTTGTATAGTATTCCAGTTTAAGAATATACCACAGCTAATTGATCCATTTTCCCACCAATAAACATTTAGATTATTTCCATTTTCTTCCTATTACAGGCAACACTTTAGAAAAATTCTTGAACATTTTTATTTGTGGCCTTAGTTAAGTGTTTCCCTTATATAAGTATGGCCTTTTGTAAGTGTTTCTATATAGCTAGGAGTAAAACTGCTCAGTGGTAGGACATGCACAAACTCCACTTTTTTAGATATTGCCAAATTAAGTGATTACCAACTCACCTTCTTACATTTTATCAGTGTATAACAGTTCTTACTTCTCCACATCCTATTGTGATAGTGGATTTAATGTGTCAACTTGACAAGGACATAGCACCTAGATATTTGTTCAAACATTATCCTGAATGTTTCTGTGAAGGTATTTTTTGGATGAGATTTACATTTAAATGGATGGACTTTGAGTAAAGGTGATTACCCTCCGTAATGTGAGTGAATCTATGCAACCAGTCCAAGGCCTTAATAGGAAAAGACTTTCCTGCAAAAGTAAAAAGTAGGAAGAAGTCTTGCCAGTAGATTGTTTCTGACAGACAATTTTCCCTGGGTTTCCAGCCTGCCAGCCTTCCCTGCAGACTTCGGACCAGTCAAGCCACCCCAATCACATTGGCCAATTTCTAAAAAAGTAAGTATTTCTCTCTATACATATATGCAGGTCCTGTTGGTTCCGTTTCTCTAGAGAACCCTAACACACTTACAACTGTCATTTGTTCATTCAATAAAAATTTCCTAAGCAGCTATTACATTCAAGTCATTTACTAGGTGTCAAACTAGGTGCCAAGTATATCGGTGAACAAACCAAGAAGCAAAAAAATGTTCCAGTCTAGGGGAGGAGACAAACACATAAATATAGAATTAAGTGGCATATTATACAATGAGAGATGGCATGGAGAACATGAACAATCTCGGAAAGGGAGGCAGAATGTGGGGGCAGGGACTAGAGTTTTCAGTGTGGCCGTCAAGATAGGCCTATTAAGAAGGGGTCTTGTCCTGGCCAGGGATCAAACCCGCCACCTTTTGGTGTACAGGATCATGTTCCACCCAACTGTGCCACCTGGCAGAGACCCCATTTCTTTTTTTAATTTTCCATGAAATAGTTTTATATCACATTTGTTCAAATGCATTTCTCTACAACTACTCCAACATAGCTCCTTTGGAATTATTTCATAACATATGACTTTATCAAAGACTTGGAATCGCAAACATAACATTTCAAAATATTAAACATTTTTTGCGGGAAACGAGTAAACTCGTCATATCGCTTTTTATACCAAAGCGCGGGAGACGAGTTTTTTCCAAAAAAGATGAGTAGAGACAGGTTCCGTCAAATATGGAGGGTCTGGCATTTCAACAATGAAAATGTGCAAGACAACTCAGATAGACTTTGCAAAGTCAGACCATTATTGGATTTCTTTCTTCCCGTTACGACGCGATTTGGCGGGAAAATGCCCGATTACAAAGTGTTAATTTTTAGATGGAAGGGATAAGAAATAAGTCATTAGGTGATGGTTGGGGTTGTTAATTTCTAATAAGACACTGTGTTGGAACGTTTCTTCTGGTACAGCAGTTACAAACTAGAACCTTCAAAAAAACAAGGGCAGGACCAAAGAATAAAAAAGAAGCTTCTGCAGGGTAAGCCTCCCGTAGTTCCAAGCTCCAACAGAAGCAAGGTAAAGCATCTTTCCTGAAAATTAAGTGGGTTTCCAGTATTTTCATGCAGTTGACTAAACACTCAAGACTTTATCATCCATGTATATACCATCTCGGCTCTGGGTACATTAATTATGCCTGAAGAGCTTAATGCCCAGCCACATCCGCCGGTGGGGAGAACCCATACACTGATATGGTAATGGGCAAGAGCAGATGTACAAGCACAGGCTGGCTGAGCTAGTGCAGCCCTGTGGGGAGTTCCCTTCCACGGAGGCCGAGTAGAATGGTCCTGCTAAAGAGATCAATGGCAGACAGAAACATTCTCCTCTCCAACTTAGTACCTGCCACCCTGACTTTTTAAAAGGTAGATGGTATTAAGAAAATGTGTATCTGTTGTTTTTAATAATGATCTAGTGCTGCTCCACTATCTTCTTGCTCCTTATTTTGATGTGTCATCACGCTAACTGCCTGTGGTATTAGGGATCCCATCAATAATTAGATAGGCTATTCCCATTTCTCTATCTTTAAACACAACTACATAAGCTGCAAAGCCCAGATTGGACCTAATTCCAAATTTTGTCTCCTTTATTCTTTGTCCAGGTGCCTTCTAAGCCAAGGTGCCAATTTGCATATTTCTAAGGGCACCTATCCTCAGCAAAAGAATTAACACCAGTCACAGGCCCTTCTGCGGGTTAACTCGGGAGATCAGAGTATAAAACGAAGGACTGTTTAATCCGCACAGGATTAGGGATGAAGCAAAAAAAAAAAAAAAAATGCCCCTCTCTGCTCTAAGGATTATTTTACCTAAGAAAGATCATCATTTCTCTGGTATAAACACAGCACATTTTTATGACTCATAAGCAGGATACATTCCTGCTAACCTTCCTAAATTCTATGTGAAAAATAATTTAAAATGCATTTGCTATGTTTTACATGGAACATTTCTAGTAGGATCTCTAATAGACAGCAGTGGAGGGCAGGTGGAATGGAGATTTTTTAAAAAAGTGTCTTTCCATTGTCTTCTGACTTGCAGTTTCAGATGAAAAGTCATTTCTTACCCTTTTCTCCTTGTAGGTAATGTATTCTCTTCTCTGGCTGCTTTTAAGATTTTCTTATCATCCTTGGTTTCTGCAGATGATAATGGGCTTTGCAATAGCAGCCTGCTTGAGATCTGATGAGTGTCTTGAATCTGTGGGTATTTCTATTTATCAAATTCATAATTTTTTACCATTTTCCTCTTATATGGGTGACAAACAAGTAGTTTTACACTTGTGAGTACACAAAACACAGTATTATTATTAATTGTTATTTTTCCATATGCACAATCACAAACTACTTTCCTCCAACCCTGTATATTTAGTGTCCCCTTATCCTTCAGATGTCAACTACATACCACTGAATCCATTAATACTATCTGACAGATCAATGAGACTGTATTCATTTTTGTTTCAATTTATTTTCTCTTTGCAGTTTAGTTTCAATTGTTCCATATCCAAATTCCCTGATATTTTCTTTAATAGTATCTAAACTACTGTTAAGCCCATGTAGAGAACTTAAAAATTCAGAGAGTTTATTTTTCACCTTTCAAAGAACATTTGGGTTGTTTTTATATTTTCTTTTTCTTTGTTCATTATGTTTTCTAAAATCATTTTAAAATCATTTTTCATAATAGCTTTTAAAAAGTCCTTGTCTGCTAATTCTACCACCTGTCATTTCTGGATCTGTTAACATTGACTAATTGTTCTCCTAGTTATGTCACATTTTTCTGTTTCTTTACACACAGTAGTATTTTTATTGGGTTCTGAATATTTTGAATGTGGTCTGGATTTTTTTTTCTTCCTTTAAAAGTTCTGAGGCAGATAATTTGTTGGTAAATCAGCTTGTTCCATTCAAGGCTTGTTTTCAAGTTTCGTTGGGAAGGTGTACAGCCCTTCTGCTGAGGCATGGCTTCTCCGGGTCTCCACTGAGTATCCTGAGTGCTCACAGGTCTTTCCACTCTGTCAGAATGTGAGTCTCGCAGCTGTGTTAGACCTCTGCTAGTGGCTGGCTTCCCAGCTTCATGGTAGTTGTCCGTGGCTCGAATCATGGAGTCTCCTCCTGCACACGCACCCCCTTAACCATCAGTTAAAGACGCAAGGGGATACCAAGGCACATTTCTTAGTGGGTATTTCCTTCTTCTGGTACCCTGCCCACAAATTCCAGTGGCTCCTGTTTTCCTGGATCCTAAGTTCAGCAAGACTGCAATACCTTGGGGCTCCTCCTCTTTGTGCTGCAGCCCAGAAAATACTTCCAGGCAGAGAGCTGGGCAAGCACAGGACCGGTCACTTTCACAGATGGAAGTCCTGTGACGCCTGATGACCAATATCTGCAAACAGTTGCTTTGTCTATTTTGTATGGTTTTCTATTTATGGCAAGAGGGCGAGTCCAGTACCAGTTACACTGTCATGGCCAGAAGCAAAAAAATGTTTTTAAATCATTTTAATTTGTTATTGGATAATTACATTTTGGGGGTACATTATTGCATATAATTGTAAGAATAATGCCATTAATATAGGACTAAAAAGATAATAGCCATGATTAATAAAAAATACACGATATATTTGCTTCTGTCTTATTATATAGTGGACAGTTACACTATTTCTGTTTCCTATTCCAATAATAGTTCTATGACCTGCAGTCCTTGGGACATGCTTCTTTTATTTTATGTGCTGGTAAAATTTTCAAATGTAACATTCACTTTGACTTGTTGTGCTGCTCTTATCGGGCTCACATACATTGATTCTTGGTATCAGTGCAAGGTGATCAAATCAAGCTTAATGTTGTCTAAACAGAACTAAGCATGGATTACTTAGGGTTTTACTTGCCAGCAGCAGCCAGTATGTTCTTAAACACTGGGCAACACATTGATGTTATAAGGTAAGCAGCTCTTTCTCAAAAAAATTACTTTAGAGCGCAGAAGTAGTTTGTACTTGTGAAATAAAGGTGGGACTCCAGGTTATAGTTTTATGAAAGATTCTAGAAAGTGCTGTTTAAAACACTTTGGCTGCTCTTTCTTAGAGACTTTTTCCCCGAGTTCTGAAACAGCTTCCTATACCAAAAACGAATATTTTGTTGTATCAGTTTTTGCCACAAATTGCACATGAGATCAAATGACTCAGATGCATTCTCTTCACCTTTTTCTAGACTCATTATAGTATTTTCAAAGATTGCCAGAGTTTTTGGGAAACCTCACATAAATTTTATTATTTTTTTTCCATTCTCATCCTCATTGTATTTCCAAATTACCTGTCACTATGTTTTAAGTGGGTCTCTTGCAAATGAACATATGACTTAATTAACTTTTAAAACTTTAAGAATCTGTACTACTCCAGGACTTCTGTGAGGATCAAATGAGATGAGGCATGGGAAAATGCTTCACAGACATTTGGTTAAAGTGTGAATGTTTGCACCTGGCTATAAAGCAAGTCATGTTCCTGGGCTGAAGAATCAGCAAAGAGGCTAGCTGTTGCTAGGGAGAGGAAGCTGGGTGTTGCTACATGACGTCATTACCCAGCACCCACAGCAACCATTTCTGGACTGGGCTGGGGGCCTATTTTGCACTATGGGGTCTCAGCACATCAGCTGCGATTTGGTGGGCTGCTGCTCTGGGGTGGAGGCAGGGCCTGTGTCCCACTTTGGAAGAAGCAAATGTTGCTTTGTGAGCAGTGGCCATTAACTCTGTAAATGGCCAGTGTGCATCACGGTAGCTCGTGTTGAGCGTCTGCCCCCTGGTGGTCAGTGCGTGTCACAGCAACCGGTTGGACAGACACTTAGCATATTAGCCTTTTATATATTAGTATATAGATACGGAGCAGCACACCTCTAGCTTTACCCACTCCCAGCTCTTCAGTTTGGCTTCCCGACTATTTTGCCTTCCCAGGTGTGCTGCTAAGATTTTCCTGCTGGAAGTCTTAGGCTCAATTGACTGAAGTTAAGGTCAAGAGGACAACGGTGTCTTTAAAATGACACACAAACCAAACATGGGGGAAATTCTGCCATGAGCCCCCCTGGGGTCTGTTTTATATAAAAATACTGAAATAGAAGGGGTTACCATGACAAAAACATCCTCCAAAGGGGCCAGTGCTCTGCTCTTTGCTCCTGAGTATCACCAGGTCCCCGCACAGTAGTGGACACAACGCAGGACTTACTAGGTATTTAGGGAATAAATGCATGAACTGTCCTGACCACGGAGAAGGCTGCTGAGCAATTACTACTCCAAGTGAAAACCATCCAATGAGTGAGGGCAGGTGAGGCAGAGTTCCCCAAGGAACATCTGCACTTTACTGAGCAAGTATGTTCTGTAGGCGAAGTTGGGTGCACACCAGGCCCAGAAGGTCTTCTGTGCATGAACCTCAGCAGGGGAGAGGGGAGAGTAAGAAAATTAACATTCACGAGTGCCTATGGGGAGGCAAGCACCAGGCAACACTTTTACGTGTTAATATATGTCAATATATATAAATGTGAACAAACATGTACGTATTAACTCTAAGGGTCACAAGTGAACACATTAAAATGGCTTACAGACATTTAATGTTAAGAATTAGAATTACCTCTGTACCGAAAAAATGGTGTAATAGAATTAAGTATAATGGAATTAAATAAGATTCAACTAGAAGATCAGGGAGAGGCAGGCTATTTTCCCCCTGATCTTTTCTAAAGGGACTGAATACATTTTCAGAATCTTCATTCTAGAGCACCCTCTGCTGGGAAAGTGCCTCAAAATGCTCGATTTCTTTGTGTGTGTGTGTGTGTGTGTGTCGTGCGTGTACGCACACACCCCAATGCTTTACAAATCATTTTAAATTAAGAGCTTTTCTTTTCTTTTCTGTCCAAGGGAACCTTCTAAAATGACCGTTTCTATCTTTCCACAATCACTGCCCTGCAACGAAAGCCTCACAGTCAGTATTAAGTAATAACCGATGCCACTGTTCTTCCAAGCCGAATGCTAGATATCTGCTATGTGTTACCCCAGGGTCATGAGGGTGCTGCTGGGAGGGCCTGAGAGGCGAGGCTGGTGGGAGGAGGGCAGTGGTGAACACCGCCTGCCTTTCCATGGAGAACCCATGGATGTGGCTTCCCCTGGACCAAGAGGCACCGACAAGGTAGCTGGCCTCCAGTCACCTGAAAGGTCCCTGCTGAAAAGGGCAGGGGCAGGAGAGGCACAACTCTCAAGGGAGCCCAACTGGGAGCAGTAGCTCAGAGGGACAAATGCACAAACACAGAAAGGTCCACCAGAGGGTTTATAACCTGCATCAGGAACAGCAAAGCGCAGGGGTGCACAGAATTGAGGGAATCTCACTACTGAAGGAAGCCTAAGAGCTGGTGGACTGCTGAGCAGCCAGAATCAATCAACAAACAGCTCCTGATGAGCAAAAATCCTGCCCCCCTTCTCTGCCGCCCCCTCCTTGCATGGACACTGAAGACCAAAAGCCAGAGCAAATTCCAGAGGGGAGGGAGGCAAGGGGGGCCTGCCATTGCTCAGGGTGGCCCCACCTGTAAAACGTCATTTCCAAGTTCCAGTCTCATCATCCCCCAGAGTTTCTGCCTGTCCCTTCATCTTCCCGCCCTGCCAGTCCCCAAGCAACCACTGATCTGTCCGCGTCACTATATACTAGTTCGCATTTTCTAGAGTTTTATATAAATGGAATCTAACACTGTGTACTCTCTTTCTCCCGGCTTCTTCCATTGAGCATTAATAACTATTTTGAGAGTTATCCACATGTTGTTAGGTAAACTGGTCATTCCTTTTTATTGCTGAGTAGTATTCCATTGCAGATATACCACAATTTGTTCATTCAGGTACTTTTTAGTGGACACCTGGGTTACATCCAGTTTGGTTGCTATGACTATTCAAGTCCACATCTTTGTATGGAAAAACAACCGAACAGATAAACAAGTGGAAGAATTAAACAGTCCCTACCCTGTGTGCTCCGCAAACCTGAGCTGGGGAGAGGGAAGCAGCATGTAAGCTGGAGTTGATACCTGGTTTTGGACTGCAACGGAACTTTAGCGACAGACCTAATACCCGAAAGTGGCCAGAAGGCCATGGGTTCTGCCAGGTGGAAGGTGGTCGTCCTGGGGAGAGATGGGACATCAGTATCAATGGGAAGAGTAAGGCTGCCTCCTGACAGCAGCTTAGAGACTTGCCCAAGGTCAGAAAGACCTGTCCAATGCAGGAAACCGGGAGACATCTGTGAAAGAGGAGCTGAGTCATGAGGAGACAGCAGCTAGGACACAAAGGGAAGTCTCCAGGGAACCCTACTGCAACATCCAAAGGGAGGAGGGCGGCAGCAAGCCAGAGCATCCCATACACTCACACACTCAGCTCCCACCCATGCGCGCCTCAGACTGCACCCACAACACGGGCACTCCACATCCCAGGGATCTCAAACCCAGCAGCTACATTCTCACCCAATAAGCCTGCTGCAGGGTCTACGAGATGCTGTGATATATCCTCCTATCACAGACTTTCAGAGTTGAAAAGCTCCCGAGGAAACAAGGCTTGCAGGGATGAGGTGACTTGCCTGAGGCCAACAGGTAGGACTGGAATAAAATCCTCCTGATTCCTGCGGCAGTACACCACCATCACTGTAACACGGGCTCTCCCCTCAGAGATACTGTTAAATGTGTTCACGAAATACCAGGTTCAAAATGATGATTCCAAAAGCAACTGCTTGAAAAACAGAAGCAACGATTGCAACACACGTATTTGGTGCCTGGTTATGTAAAGGACTACTTTTTGTCTAGGATGTGGGTCACTAAATAAAGGCTGTTAGGAAACCATTTGCTTCATTTCCAGCCCATGTCCTGATTGCTCATCGGTACACCAATCATGGGTGACGCTGGTCTACAGAGCCAACAGCACACCAGCCTCTTGGATCCCCCTGGCTTTATCACACTTCTTTGCCAGGTATAAGAAACCCCTACATTATTTTTTTTCTTTATTTAGATTTTTCCAACTGGAACTGAATCATCAATTTAGAATGGGCCTCAGGCTTTTAAAGGCTTATACCTACAGAACTAGAGTGTTCATGCTGAAATGACAGAGGGATCCTCTATGTAGCAAGAAGGTACTCTCAGCTCCGACGATCACACACAGCAGGCTGAGGGAGGGTGGGGACACTCACCTACGTCAGCCTGATCTGCCTAAGTCTTACAGACTTTCTTTGCATTATTCACTGATTAGGGCTCTAACCCAATATAAAGGCCCTCAGGTCCTACTTTGTCCCTGTAGCATTTTTTAAAAAAAAAACAACTTCATTTATTACTTCTGTTCAGTAAAGATGCATCTCCTCACTTACTGCCATTCTTTAAACAGTCACTGCTGTTGTTTTGTGTGACCTCTTCCTCTGAGCAGAGACACAGAGCACATGGGTGTTATGAAGATACAGAGGCTGGACATACCCAGCAGGCAGTTCCAGCCATGGACTTGCATGGTAACCGTCCCGGCAGGTATCCTATTGTGTCCATGCACTGGGATTGATCACTGTTTCTCAAGATTGTGGCAAAGACTTCATTAGTCAAGTTATGTAGAATGAACATCTATTAAATGAATGCTAGAAGGATCACTGAACTACTTAGACCTGGTTTTCTTTTCAGTTGCCTAGCTAGTAGAATGTTTATATGATGCAACGCCCCTGTTATTTTAAGAAACTGCTGCTTCTAACAGCATTATTCATAACAATGCTACTGGATCGATTCACATATCCATCGACGAATGAACGCATAAACAAAATGAGGTATATACACTGATGAAATATTACCCAACTTTAAAAAGGAGGGAATTCTGACATATGCTATGACATGGACAAGCCTTAATATCATGCTAAGTGACACAGCCAGACACAAAAAGACAAAGATGCTATGACGACATTTACATGAGGTACCTAGAGTCAAATACATGGAAACAGAAAGGAGCAGGTGGTTACAGGGATCGGAGAGGAGAGGGTGGGGATTTATTGCTTAATGGGAACAGTTTCAATTTTGCAAGATGAAGAAAGTCCTGGAGGTGAATAGTGCTGATGGTTGCACACAATGTTAACATATTTATTGCCACACTACACATAAAATGAATAAACGAGTAAACTTTATTTTATGTATACTTATCATGATTTCAAAAAAGTACAGAACAAAAACTAGTTGCTTCAACCAAGTGCTAACAAAGAGATCTGAGCAACCAGAGTTGCAAGTATCCCAGTAAAATTGTTTTCTTTTACACCAATTTACTAAAATATACTGACATTCAGGCATTTATTTTTAGTGTTCCTGTTATTTTATCAACCAAATAATTTTACTTTGATTAAAACAGGCCTGGTTCAATGAAATTATTAGCCGGGAAGGAAAAAGTTTCTCCACAACAGTATGTTTTTGAATTTATGATGAGCCCAGAAGGAATAAAATTTGATTACTAAAATATGTTCTTTTAGGTTTCCCCCAAATAAAGGTATAGAAAAACACATGACCTAATATGTTTAGGTTGTTTTGGTAGCATATTTTCTCTCCCTAATTGTTTCACTCAGACGAAAGTTAAAACCTATACTATTTTTCAAATACATACATATCCATAGTAAACAGAACGCTTACATATGAGGAAAAGCTGTTATAAGAAAATTTAGGAGAAACCAAGATGGCGGCATAAACACTGGAATTGCGGCCAGGCACAACTATTTCAAAATCACAATGAAAAGAAAAAATGGACACCACCCAGAACCATTGGAAGGCTGGTTGAGTGAAAGTTCTACAACTAGAAAGAGACTCAGACTCAGAGGAGGTGCGGAAGCAAAGTACAGAGGTACGGAGGCACGCGTGGGGCTCAGGGAGAGGGCTGGCGCCGGAGAACATGGTTCTTTTTTAATCCGGGGGGAGCCACAAGCTCCCAGCGGCTCTGAACTCCAGTTCCAGAAGAGTTTCTGGGGATCCAGATGCATACCCGGAGTGGGTGGACTGACTGGACTGACTGGCACCGGGAGGAAATCCAAAGCGGGTTTCTCTCGGCATTGCTTGCAGTGATTACCATGGGACACAGAGACCCAGCGTCTCTTAGCGCAGGGCTGAGAATCAGCCATAGCTGACTCCCCGAGGCCCCGCCCCTCCCAAGCTGGTCACAGAGGCTTTTGCATATAAAAGGCTGAGCAACCGCAGGCAAAGGCTAAAATAGCACCTCTTTAGAGATACAAGAGCCAGCATCACCCAGTGGCCACAGTGGGACCATCCTAAATACAACTGCTCAGATCCACAATGGATACACTCAGGGCAGACGCAGTGAGCACCAAAGCCCCACAGAAACAACTCTTGCCCCATAAGGGTGTCTCCAGCACAGAAGTTCTCCCACTGTAGACACAGCTGACTCTCATAACCAAGTGGCTTAGAGGTTAATTCCTCTGAGTGATCACCTAACACAGAAAGCCACTCTATCAACCCAGGGAAGCAGCCAAAATGTGGAGACAAAGAAACAGGTCACAAATGACAGAAATGGAGGAAAGCAAACGACTGGATATAGAGTTCAAAACCACAGTTATAAGGTTTTTCAAGAATTCTCTAGAGACTGCTGATAAATTTAGTGAGACTCTCGAGGATATGAAAAAGGACCAGCTAGAAATAAAGCATACACTGACTGAAATGAAGAATAATATACAGAGATCCAATAGCAGACTAGAGGATCGCAAGAATCAAGTCAAAGATATGAAATGTGAAGAAGCAAAAAACATCTAACCAGAAAAGTAAAAAGAAAAAAGAATCCAAAAATATAAGAAGCCTCTAGGACAACTTCAAGCGTACCAACATCAGAATTATAGGGGTGCCAGAAGAAGAGAGAGAGCAAGATATTGAAAACCTATTTGAAGAAATAATGACAGAAAACTTCCCTACCTGGTGAAAGAAATAGACTTACAAGTCCAGGAAGCGCAGAGAACCCCAAACAAAAGGAATCCAAAGAGGACCACACCACGACACATCATAATTAAAATGCCAAGAGCAAAAGACAAGGAGAAAATCTTAAAAGCTGCAAGAGAAAAGCAGTTAGTTACCTACAAGGGGGCACCCATACGATTGTCAGCTGATTTCTTCACAGAAACTTTGCAGGCCAGAAGGGAGTGGCAAGAAATATTGAAAGTGATGAACAGCAAGAATCTACAGCCAAAATTACTTTACCCAGCAAAGCTATCATTCAGAATTGAAGGTCAGATAAAGAGCTTCACAGACAAAAAAAAAAAAGCTAAAGGAGTTAGTTCATCACCACCCAATCAGTATTATATGAAACTAGGGGCCCGGTGCACAAAAATTTGTGCACTGGGGCGGTGGGGGTGAGGGGGTATTTCCTCAGCCCGGCCTTTGCCCTCTCACAGTTTGGGACGCCTCTGGGAATGTCCACCTGCT
>PVJC01007347.1:0-51764 GCA_004026665.1 Murina feae | reverse complement strand
GGGGGTGAGGGGGGAAGGGGGGGAAGGGCAAGGGAAAAAATGGAGATCTATCTATCATCTGTTGTAATACTTATCTATCACTTGTAGTAATACTTTAAGCAATGAAATAAAAAAAAAAAAAGAAATAAACTTCTGTGTTCAGTCAAAAAAATGTTGACATTAGTGTATATAAAATTTCCATTATAAATGCAAATAGTGTGTTCTATAGCCTCCAGGTTACTTTTTTTTTCTTAGGAAATTGTAAGTCACACTGTGGTTAAGCCTTGTATCTTCACTCTTAAAAAATCCTGCATTCTACATTTTAACACAGTGATGGATCGTCAGACTTAGCCCCAATTGTTAAACACTTGGATTAAGTCATAACCAGTTTTATTGCAAAAGGCCCGTTACACATTTGTCAATTCTAGTACCTTAATAGCTACCCAATAAGTGATTAACATACAGAAACATGAGAAGCAAGAAGTAACACCCATCCCTTTGTAATGTCAATAAGTTTTCACTCCTGAGCAAGATGCTCATATCACGAAGGTGTGTGAACAATCACTTTTCACATTCGACCTGAGAGAAAGATGGAATGACTTAAGTACAATGCAACATATTATAAACAATTTCTTACCAAAAAAGTCACATATTAAACCAAAGTATTTTACAGAATTTGCTACAACATGATAAAAATCACCTTCACTTAATCTCTCTCTCCCTGTATCTGGCGAGCCAACTGTATATCTTTGGGCCTGATGGTAACTCTTAGTGTGAATGGTACACAGATTAGTACCATCAAATAAACCCATCAGGTACGTTTCACTAGCCTCCTATAGTGCACCAGTGACGGATTCTGAAACCTCAGTCCGTTTTGAAATCCTGGGTGATCGATCTCCCTCACCTACCTCTGGAAACGCGGCTTAGAGAACAGAAACTAGGTAGGTTGTTATCTGGTGGTAATGATGGAACAATGGTCCTCGGCCTGTAGTGATGACGTTTTCACACCGCGCCAGTAGAGGGGGCACTTTCCCTGGCAGCTTTAGTGGCCAGCTCATGATGACGTTTTCACACCGCGCCAGTAGAGGGGGCACTTTCCCTAGCAACTTTAGTGGCCAGCTCATGATGACGTTTTCACACCGCGCCAGTAGAGGGGGCACTTTCCCTAGCAACTTTAGTGGCCAGCTCATGATGACGTTTTCACACCGCGCCAGTAGAGGGGGCACTTTCCCTGGCAGCTTTAGTGGCCAGCTCTTTCTGGAAGCTTTCCCACATGTGGATTTGTGAGCAATCGCTTGATTTGAACCATTTCTTTCACCAAGTGCCTGAAGTCTTAGTCCTCATCCTGAACCCACGTACCACGGCTGGCTGCTGTCCAAGGAGGAGCTGCAGTCGCTGAGCAAAAGAAATTGCTTCAACAACCAACCAAACCATTTTGCCAGATTTTTTAATTTTTATTTTGTTATCATTTTAAGCAGATATTTTGGGAAAGTATGTATAACAAAAAGGTGCCATTGTATTTTAGAAATATAACAATTTTAGCTAAACATAAAATCCTTGGTTCTACTCATAACTCAAAGCTCTCAGTGTTAGAAGAACATATAAAATGCATGACAACAGTAGATATTTCTTTACATAGATAAATCTGCAGTATTCTGGGGTAATTAATATCCCATCCATTGCCTTTACCCAACATCAAAGACAGAGTTCGTTTGAATACCAAGAGAAATACTCCAACTATAGCTAAGAAATCTGCTATCACCCATTTGTGATAACCTCTTCCTTTATAATTAACATGGTAAATGTAAGCACACACACACACTCATAGTTTGTGAACCTCAAGAAAGAATATATCTGCCAAAAAGGACTCCTTGTAGTTTACTGGGTCCAAATTCATAACCAGAGTCTAGCTGCAATTACTGGCAGAAGCATCTCATACTCTGGGAAAGCCAGAATTGAGCTGCCAGACTCCTGCACTGTGTTCCTACCTGAGTCAAACCTTGTAAGAGAGCTTCAGCCATCATCCTTAGAGACCTGCTTCATCTAATGGGAGTGGCGGTTATACCCTAATTTGCTTATGTACTGACCAATCAGAGTGGTTCCAGAACAACCAATTGGAATGTGCAAAGCCAACCAATCAGGACAGTTCTATTTGGACCAATCAGACTGTATAAATTTTAATACCTCATTTGCACACTAACCCATAACCAGGGCAGCAACTTTCTCTACAAAAGATAGCCTCTGATTTACCTTGATGGAGCACACTTTATGCTTCTACCAGAAACTGCCTTTCTTGTATATATAAACTGTTCATCTCAATAAAATTTCTCAGCTTTCTCTACCCCAGTTTGGAGACCCTATTGGCATTAGATTGGTGTCAGTGAATATGATAAATTTAGCATGAATATGATAAATTATATATATACATATACATGTATATACATATATACACACATATATATACACATACACATTGTGTGTGTATAAAAATAAAGGTACTGCCCAGCCAGTATGGTTCAGTGGTTGAGCATTGATCTATGGACCAGGAGGTCATGGTTCAATTCCAGGTCAGGGCACATGCCCCAGTTGTGGGCTCAGTCCCCAGGAGGGGGCAGGCAGCTGATCAATGTTTTTCTCTCATAATTGATGTTCCCATCTCTCCCTCTCCCTTCCTCTCTGAAATCAATAAAAATATTTTTTAAAAAGAAAATAAATAAAAAATAAAAGTACCTAGTCTACAATATAAGTATCCGACTTCAACTGGGACAGAAAGATAAACCACATGCAAATTTCCATCCTTATTTACAAAGTTGTAGACTTTCAGAGCCAAAATAAGCTTTAAAATCAGAAAAGCTTCTCCCTCTCCCCTCCAAAACATCACAGGAGCTAAAGTAGGGTCTACTTTCTCAAACATTACGATATTATGTGATTAGCTATATAGTAAAATCAAGAATTTCTTTCTAATCACTAGTGATTAGTTTCAATCTTAAGATGAATGTCTGAATATTAGAAAACAACAAAAATGTGCACTATTCCTATCTTTTCAGCTACCTAGGATTAAATTAACAGTACCAAGAGAGAAAATTCTATTCTCTTTAAAAACATTCAGTATATCAAATGCATTTAAATAATAATTTTTAAAGTCACAAACCTCAACAAATCCTATTTGTAAGGTCTAAGACACAGCTTGACTAATATGAAACAACCACTGGGGGTGAAAAGTTTTAATAGAGGAAAATTGCTATCACACTGGTAACTCATGAATCAGGACCAACACTCTTATGATACTGATTTTTAAAATATTTTTATAAATAGATTGCATAATATCAACATTGAACTTACCAAATCTCTTCCAAGTTTATTCAAGACATGTGTTGAAACATGGATGGTACTGAATTTACAAGGCTTTCATTAAAATATAAAAGACCTGAACAATACTTGAATGAAGTGTTTATTACTTTAAGTGATCCTGACCAGAAAATACTCCTGTGATAATCAAAACTTTCCAAAAATTTGTGCAATGTTTAGCAGAAGTTACATTTTGTTTTTGAAGACAACAAAATATGAGTCAAGAGATGTACGCACAGAAAGGACTAACCTAATAAACAATAAGTACTCGTGGAGCAATAACTTTATGAGAAAAAAATTAGCACTTTCCATTACATTAAAGCTAAGATTGATAAACTGTTTGAGAAAGGAAAAATATATTTTTAGAAACACAGTCTCAGAGCTAAAACATGGCCTGTTTCAATGATTCTCAAAGTATCTGGGGCTACCAGTTCCCTATACACTACCGTTTATAATATTACAATTGCCACTTTCAATTTTGCCAGCAATAATTTTATTTACTAAAACAGAGAGGATGGCACTGGAGTTTCATCAAAAGTAGTGCAAATTAAGAACAAAGAAACTTCTCAGTGCTGTCAAATGTATTTTTATATACTGTTGACAGAAGAGTAAATTGGTACAAGCTTTAAATAAAGCAATTTGGCAATATGCACCATAAGGCCTTAAGTCATATTTCATAGCCTAGTAATTTCACTTCCTACTTCTAGGAATATGCTAAGAAAATAATCAGAAATGCAAACACAAAAATGTAGACAATAGTCATCGTTGTAATATAAATAACAGAAAAACTAGAAATAACTTTGAATACCCAAAAGGAGATTGGTAAATAATGATGTAACCATATAATTAAATACTATCGTCATCAACTGCACATTTTGAAAGAATATTCAAGGATATAGGAAATATATGAAGTGAAATTGGTTTAACATGAAACTTAAAATACAGTATCAGCTCCTGCAAATATATGTAGGCTCCAAGACAAATGTTCATCTCTGGGTTGTAGAATTATAGGTGATTTTGTTTTATCCTTATATTTTATTTAAATTTTCTAAAACTTCTACAGTGAATATATTACTTTTATCATTTAACTAGAGGCCTGATGCACAAAATTCATGCAAGGGACTTGGCCCTCGCAGCCCTGGCTACGTCTGGAAGGTCATCTGGACAGTCGTCCAGAAGGTTGTCCAGATGGTCGTTCTGCTGTTCGGTGTAATTAGCGTATTAGCTCTTTATTATATCATTTAATAAGCAGAAAATACAACACCAGTCATTTAATTAATTCTGTATGTTCCTAAGTGACAACGAATATGGCTATGTGACTCTAGTCAAGTAGCAAAGTGACACTAAAAGGAGCCACAACTTACCTCAACTGCTATAGAAAGATTAGACACTTCTGTTTTTAAACTCAAAGGAAAATAAATTTGTTTTGCTTGTGTACTATAAAATAAAGTTTCTTTTCTTTTACTATAAAATGTTAAATGTGCCTTTGTAGTCACCGGTATCAAAATAAAATGTACTAACAAAATTTGACTACTACTAGCAAGTGAATAAACAATATCAAACAGCAAGACAATCATGAGAGGTTGTGCACAGATGGAAATATAATTTTTTAAAGTTCAGAGTTCCACTCCCTTATCCTTTTAAAACAAACAGGAACTCAAATGCCAGATCTAGATGATATCTGCATAAGATTTAATAGATGCCACGACATACTTGCACTTTTCTGCTCCAAAAGGAAAATGGTTTTCACCTGACCAGAACCAGCCCCCTTATGGTGAAGTGAGGCCTGCCACTGGAAAAATATCACAAGGTATCAGAAGGCAAAAGGCACCAAATGGGTATCACGTATTTGCTTTCCACTCGGGTGATAACAGAGATTATGAAAGGAGAGGATTTCAGAAGTTAGTTCTCCATCACTACCGTCTTGTTTACAACCTGAACCCTCGGATCAACAACTCAAACTTCAGAGGATATCATTTTACCTATAACTGTCTTGCTTTAGACATTAGACATTACAATAAATTTAATATCATGTTACAAATGTGTAGGAGCTAAATTAATGTCTGAAAGAATTAGGAGTCAGAAATGGCAGAATCATTTCTTTCCCTCAAAGTTTTCATTTCAAAACATTTTGAGCAACAGCAAGGTATAATTAAGTAATCTCACTTCCTGAAAGGCCCACACAGCTCTGAATGTGTCCTTCAATAACCTCAACAGGGCCTCACAGCACAGGCTTTACAATGCAAAAACCTGTCAAAATATAGCTGCTTTACATACAATTTCACCGCAATATACAATAATACACTTACTTGAAATTTAATGGTTTGGCTCCAAAGTAAAGAGAAATCTACCTGTAGCTGCTGGATATCTCAACGGGGTTGAGCCAATGCTTCTGAAGCTAAATTCACAAATTTGATCCCTGTATGAATTGGTTAGAATGAGGGTAATCACATTTCCCACCTTGTTAAGGTCTGTTCCCTGGTTTACACTTACTGTTCACTGTAATTATTATTAGAGTCCCCTCTTTTTTGGCAAAACATCCCTAGTGGTGACTCATAGAGAACAAGGCAAGAATGGCCTGGCAACATCAGCAGAAGCCAACATTCACTACTGGAAAAGATAATTCCAAGTACTGTCTCCAGATTGAATCCACAGTAATATGTACACTGAGTGGCCAGATTATTATGACCACCCCATCAAGTACTTCGTTGGGCCATCTTTTGCCTTCAATACTGTGGCGATTCTTTTTGGCATTGACTCCACGAGATGTTGAAAGGTGATGCGAGGAATCTGACACCATGCCTGATGAATAGCACTGTCCAGTTCTGTGAGATTTGATGGTTGTGGAACCAGCTGCCTGATGGCTCTTTAAACTTCATCCCACAAATGCTCAATTGCATTGAGATCTGGTGATTGTGGGGGCCACCTAAGCAAGGTAAAGTCCCCCTCATGTTCTTGAAACCACTCCTGCACAATATGAGCACCGTGGCATGGCGCATTGCCTTGGTGGAAGAAGCCATCTCCATTGGGATACACTATCAACATGATAGGATGAACTTGATCAGCAATGATACTTAGGTATGTTGTGCTATTCAGACATTTATAATGATCTGGCCCTCTAGCAACTGCAGTGCGAAATTATAGTTAATTTGCCTACAAACGTCAGGTGGTCATAATAATCTGGCCACTCAGTGTAAATGGGCAAATAAATGAAAGCACCAGCAATGTGCCACTATACACACACACACACACACACACACACACACACACACCACTCTCTATTACATGTTTCCACTTCCAATACCAAATCATGACAAGCTTAAATAGTTTGTGTAAAACTGAACACCCAACTTCTAAAATCTATGGTAAGACCTTAAGTAATAACTTCAAACGAAGTCAATTTCTCATCTTAAAAAACACATACTTGTGTTTTAGGTACATAAAGAATAAATTAGATCAATGTACGAAAATATCTCCATGTACAGATTTTTAATTTATATGACTTTTAAAGACTATAGACCTATTTAAGAAGCTGTATTAACCCTTTAACTAACTTTAAAAGTCATAGAAAAGGATATGGCCAAGTTAAATTGAGCTTTCAAAAATAAAATTCTAGCCTTGCAGGCAGTACATATCTTATACTCATTTTTTGGGGGAAAAAAAAGTATAACCAATTGTAACTTCCCATCTATGATTTTCTGGGAAATACCAGTTAACAAACTTAAGAGATGCATAACAAATGAGGTATTTGATTTCCAATCAGTGAAAAAAAAACTAAAGCTAACCAGAAAGTTTCTGGGGTAACCCAGATACTATAAGCTTAAGGGTTTTTTCACATATTCATAAACTCCAGTTCTAAGAATAGTCTGTGACCAGTATAGATTTCATTTAACATTGCCCATCAGAAAAGAAGACCACAGATTAACATGATAAGATGCTATGCTTCATGGAAGTCTGCAGAGTTGACCAATGATGCCTCAGCTCGACACAATGCCCTGCTTAGTCACAGTCTATTGTGGTAGTGAGGGGCCAATATCCTGGAGCCAGATGGCCTGGGTCCAATTCCTGGCTGTTCCACTTCCTAGAGTTTTATGACCATAGGCCAATTATTTAACCTCTTTGCCTCATTTACTACAACTTTAAAATGGAGGAAATAATAATACTAACGACAGGGATTGTTGTGAGGTTTAAAAGATTGATCTCTGAGCTCCAGCCACCATAAGTTTCTCAAAAGCACCACGTTGAGTATCTCACCTCAACATCTGGCACATGCTTTTCCCTCTTCCAAGAACGTTCTCTTCCCTTTTTCTGGTTTCCTTTAGGTCTGAGCTTAAATGACACTTCTAAAAAGCCTTCCTTCAGGTTCCTCTGCTATTTGCTCTCCCAGCACCCATAGAGTACAGCACTTAAACTTTCTGTTCAAGTTTCTGTTCCCCTGTTGGGCTGTAAAGCCCATTAAAGTCAGAAGTCAAGTCTGTCCTGATCACCACTATAATCTTCAGAATCTAGCACAGTACAGGTACACAGTAGGTCCTTACTATATAGTTCTTGAATGAACATGGAATGAAATAATAAGCCATACTCAAAAGAAAGGAAAACAAAGAATGTCTTCTGAGTTGAAGATTTCACTGTAGGCAGTATTTTTACCTCTTCACATCTGAGATACATAGGAGTGCTTCCTCCCATATGCTGAGAAACTTTAAATTAAACATGAGAAGTGCCATATTTTAACAAAGTAAAAACTTTACACCCACTTTGGGTAGAAATCATGGCTTCATAGCAAAGAAATAGCAACTGATTCTGTGTGTTTTCTCTATTTCATGTCTTATATTCCAAAGCTTTTATTTAAATAAGGATAACACCACAGAAGTATGTGGCAGGTATAGTTTTCCGAATATTATTATCTGGGCTAAAGGAAACCCATAAGTGCAACTGGCATATGTGGGGAGAAAAGAAAGGTGAGATCGGGAACATGGAAGAGCATAAAAGAAAGGAAAAGAGGTAAAAGTATTTGAAATGTTGGAGAGCAGTACAGCAACATCAGCAGATCATCTGTAAGGTACCACTGGGTGGTACCAGTGCTCTAATTATCCAATACAGTTATGGAACCAGGGAACAGCCTTTGGGCTACCTTGCAGAGCTTAGGTTGAATGCTCAGATGTCTGTTTTCAATACACTATGGGCAGATGCAGTTCACCGGAGTTCAAGTTCTCTGTATATGTCTTCAACATGGCATACATAGGTCTTAAGGGTGTTGTAAATTTCAGAGCCACCTGGGAGGTGTTTGTTAACATTTTTGCCAGGTCAACATGTTTCAGAATCGACTCACCATTGCAACATGCAAAAATTCTCAGCTGAGTGAGAGGCCAGGGATTCTCAGTGGGGTAAGAAGGGGCGGGGGGAGGGGGGAAGAGATCTGAGCAACCTTGAAAGTTTTTCCAGACTATTAGGTTGAACCATATAAAACTTCCAATAGTGTCACAAATCTGCTACATACCAAAAAAGGCAATTTCAAATGGTTCAACCTAATACACACATATTTTGAATCACTGACTTAATGAGCTACATTTACTGATAAGAGTATGTCATTTTCCAGTTTTGTTGGGGTGGGGGAAGATTGAGAATACCTGTACAGTTTGACCTTAAGTAATGAAGAATTAAATAGTCAAAGAAATTGAAACAAAATACCTAAGGATAGAGAATAATTAAAGTATGACTATATTAAAAACAGCAGACATAGGAAGATATTCACAAAAATGTAAATGCCATATTAAGAGTTTAAAAAGTCACAAAAAATATTATATGAAACACATTCCTAATCTGTCTTTTAGGAAAATCCAAAGGTTTGGGGGGGGGATGGATTTATATTCTCTATAGGAAGAAAATATGGAAGGATATATACTAAAAATTTCAGTAGTTGTCTCTGGATAGGGGAATTGCAGTTGGCTTGTCTTTTTATCTATCCATATTTTCTAAAATAAACATATATAACAATTTTTGAACCTAGAACAGAAAAAAAAATATTTTGGTAGAAAAACTAGGGAAATCCAAATAAATTCTACAGTTTAATTAAAACTACTGCACCAATGTTATGTAAAATAGTAACTTTAGGGGGTGCTGGGTAAAGATATATAGGACCTCTGGACTATCTTTATAAATCTAAAATTATTCCAAAATGAAATATTCATTTTAAAAATAAGCCTTGTAATAAGATCACATTTTAAAAATCTAGAAGAAAGCCCTGTCTAGTGTGTCTTGGTTGAGTATTGTCCCATGAAATGAAAGGGCTCCTGCTGATTCCCTGTCAGGGCACAAACCTGGGTTGTGGGCTCGATCCCCAATAGGGGGGCATGCAGGAGGCAGCCAAAGGATGTTTCTTTCTCGTGGATATTTCTTTCTCTCCCTCTCCTTTCTTCTCTCTTCTAAAATCAATAAAACAAAGAATCTATTTGGTTAAGAGGTCCCTACATATGAACAATACATTGGAATAAAACTTTTCTGGTACTAAGTCACAAGACTTTCTAGCATGGCAATAGAAAGCTGTGAAGACTATTCCATAATATGGCCTCTCTAAAATATGAAAGTGATGTCACCCTATTGGGCATAGACTCAACTAAAGCAGAAAACAAATGGTTAGGTCTCTATTTTCTTTCATTTTGTAAACATCATTCCTGAAGATTAAGTACCCTATAACATTTTTATTTGAGGAAGGGCATTAAAAATAAGTACAGCCAGTAACAACCCTTTTCCTTTGTAATATTTTTTTAATATCTAGTTTCCCAAATCCTGGGCATTGAGAGGTACAGGCACATGTATATGTCCAAGAAATATTCAGTGAGCATATGTCTCGTACTTATGGAGCTTACCATTCAATAGATAATGCTTTAAATGAACATTAGACTAACACAGAGAGCAAACATATAGATAGAATAGGAAAAAAGGGTCACCCTTGAAGCAATCCTCAACCCTGTAATAATAATACACCCAACCAGACAACTATATATTTTTAAAAGCTAATAATAACAGCTATCCTCTGGGATTATCCAGTTGCACCTGTTACTGCTTAGGTATCAGTTGGCTTGCCTAAACATGATTGTTTTTAAACCTCCTTCAAATATTGGGGAAAGGAAATGTATATGTAGCTAAAAAAAAAATCAGAAATCTAAAATGACTTAATTAACTTCATCTGGGGACTATTTGTGACAGTTACAAACAAGACTGCCTTCTGGTTATAATACTACTCTAGCAAGTATAAAATTTGGAATAGGTTAATGCCACTGTGAAACACACCCAATGTAGGATTCATTACTTAAGTATTTAAAATGCCTCAATCGGAGGCACTTTTGCATAGGATGACATCCAAAACAAGAATTTCAAGAAGAGATTCAAAGAGAAGCACCAGAGTACTAAAAACTCGCAAGCAGAGCGGAAGTCTTTTCCCATCTCAATGAAGTACTGTTTAAGGAATACTGTTTAAGAATATGTATTCTGTATTCCAGTACAAAAGTCAGCCAAGGACCTGCTACAGTTTCAACAGTGTTATTACTATTTCCTGCTAGTAGGTATCACCCATTTATGCCTAAAGCATTTAACTTCTGCTGCATCTGCAATGTAATTTGCCTTTAAGACATTTCTTGGAAGTTATTTCTGTAAATATTTCATCTAAAACATATCATCTTTAAAGTAGGTTATAGTTCCTTGAAGTATCTGCAACCAATACCAGCAGCAATAAAAGGTAAGATGGTAGTTTTCTGTCTCATGTCTATGGGGCAATCTGCTGCTTATTCTTCAAAAGCAAAAACTAAGGTCAACACAAAGGAAGTTTTGAAAGCAAAAGTTCTCTTTTTCTACACATCTGAAGGTCTGATGGTTATGTGACAGTGTCTTAAGGTATTGCCAAAATTTTTCCAACACCCCCATCTTATGGTTTCCAGTGCTGGTATGCCTGAAAGTAGAGGGGAAAAGCATTGAGTGAGGTTCAGTGCCTGGTGCCAAGCTCAGGCCAACATCCTGATCTTTCAACAGCAACGGGGTAGTGCTGCTAAAAGCGAGAAAAAGTTGTTTTTTTAATGGGTCCAGCAATAACAGGACATGGCCCCAGATCTGGCCAAGTACCAAGCTCCATCCTAAATACATTCCTAATCACTCTTCCCAATGCAAAAGAAATGAATCTATGAGAAAACGTTATGATGTCTAGAAGCAAATGGACAGATAAAATTACCTCAGTGTTACATTAGCTAGGAATGATGAAAAATTACAGAAATCAACAAGGTTGAAAAACAATTCTTTCAACCAAAATTAGATACTTCAAAATGAGTAGCTTGCATCTCATTAAAGCCATTAAAGTTGTGTGTGTGTGTGTATGTGTGTGTGTATTAACAATAATCCCACCTTTGAGAACTACAAGTAGTTTTACTCAATACTGCAGATTTCCACTGGAGACTGATATCATTAAATACTGCAGGGCTTCTCACTATGTATACAGTAAAAACTCACTTAACGTTGTTGATAGGTTCTGAAACTTTAAGCAGAACCATATATGAGCAAAATCACTGTTACTCACAAAGTTATACTAAAGAGACATTGAACTAAATGACGCTATTTAAGGACCTGCTATATATACTAGTACACTTAGCTTAAGGAACCCCATAGACTGAAACTTGTTTTTAAAATATGTGTCTAAAGTACAAACTAGAATTGAGATTACTGGTTTTCAAAACTCAGGGTCCATTTTGGCTTAAGCCATAAATTCACTGCTACCTACTCCTCTTTTGGTAATGCTCTAGTATAGCACCCACCTCCTCTTTCCTGTCAGAAGTACCCTAAGCAAAATGTACCTTCAAACAAGGGCCGGGAGGGAGCTGGTGAATGGTCTGTATTAGTTGAGGTGAATTATAAACAAGAATGTAAGCACAAACTTTCTCTATAAAGAGGTTTGGAAATAAACTATAATCTTTAGGATTAGGGGCCTTTTGAAAAAAAAAAGATCAGCTGTCTGAAAATTTTGTTAGGAACAAATCTCCTATTTTACAAAAGTTAGCATTGTGACCATAAGCCAATCACTCCACACCAACATTTAATATAACCAAAGAACAATTGCATAAGTGCAGGACACCACTGAGATAAGACAGGGATTGGGGGGCTACTACACTGGAATGTTCTCCCAAAGGCCAGGGATTCCACATTTCTAGACCCCCATGGAGCCAGAATTCAAGCAGTTAGCAGGGCTGATGCAAGTGTTATTTTTATCGCCACTGAATACGTGGTACTCTTGGGGCTGTCAATCATCCCTCTTCACAAATAAAAAGCTCAGTCCCAAAAGAAATGCTGTAAAAGTGACGTGGGGAAACTCCATTTCAAAACAGAAATAATAAAGGAGGTGGGGGGTTCATCATGAAGGTTTCTGTTTTGCAGTTGTCTCTTCTAATACTGCTTTAAAGGAAAATACCTATAAAGAAGTAAATTTTAGGGGGGGTGTATTTCCTAAACAAAGCTACTCTCCTGCAAACATTTTAATACTCAACAGTCACTTGGTGGTCAAGACAATATTAAAATTAATGTGAACATGTGAATAAATGAAATAAACACTACATAGACGCCCATCAGCAGGTTGCTATAATTCACAACAGTGAGCCTGAACCCTGCCTTTCCTAGTTTCCACCTCATGGAAACTACTTGCTTCACAGAAATTCTAACCTACTCCTGTAGGAAACTGCCTGAACCCAGGGGGAATCCCAAATATTTCACCCTAGACTAACCTTGCACTTGACCAAATCCTGGAGGTTCTGTGATTCCAGGTTTAAGAATAATGACCCCTGGTCTATTTTTATCTGTTCTATTTGTTTGGAACATTCATCTGACAATTGCTTATAGCTAATTCTGCCCAATTTTGCCTCTCAATTAAGTTACTATTTGTCAGCTATTGTTTTAAGCTACTTCTCAACTTGGTATCTTTAGTGGCCATGTGTAACATAGCATCTTCACTTGGATTTATCCCATGAGATATTAGTGCTCCTTCTATTTTCTCTTCTCCTTTCAAAGCTACAACTGCATTTTACACTCATTCACCAAGTTTCTGTCTCCTGTCCGAGGGAAGTTTTCAGCTTATGGATTGTTTGAGAAGCAGAAATGACTAACATGCAGGTGTCTCCCACTTTTAAAAAAGTTCACTTTATATCAATTCGCCTTTACAAAATAGGTACATTAATGCCTGTTTTGCTAACCGAATGAAATCTGAAGATTTTTGCTTTTATGAAAAAGGTGAAGTGCGAAAATAGTGTTCAGTGCTTGTTTTGCAGTGAGCCCTTACAGAGGCAACATGCACCCCCAACAGCAAGAACAGCCCCACCCAGCTCCCTCCTAAGACCGATACTCAGCATCTCAGCCTGAAGCCACCAAAACTTTGAATTGGGTGAGAATCTGTGCTTTAGCTCAATTTATTCTGTGCATCTGTTAGGAAGATGTGTCCTAAGGTAACTGCTTCTTCACTTTATACCATTTGAGCTTAGGAACAGTCTCATAAGAATGCTCTATTTTTAAATAGCGAGGGAAACCTTTATTCTGAACAGCATGACTGATCACTATTTCAGTGGTAGCAGCTCTTCCCATTTCTCCAGGTTCTCTTTGATGACTCATCACTCAGGTACCTCCAGGGCAATGGTCCTTCAAAACTCTATCATTACTTTTTTATAGTATAAAAATACTTTAAGCACATGAGTAATAAACAGAACACCTAAGAGAAAACAAGTATTTCACCATACCTTACACTGCATTAACTTCATAACCACTAGAATCCACCATGAATGTTTTCCACATCTCTCTAATAACCTACATCTCACATGCCCCTCTCATGAATCATGTCAGAGATAGAGATCAACCAAAGGACTTGTATGCATACATATAAGCCAAGCCAATGGACTCAGACAACAGGGGGATGAGAGCATGAGTGGGGGGGAGGGTTGGGGGTTATTGGGAGATGAGGACACATTTGTAATACCTTAACCAATAAAGAAAAAAATTAAAAAAAAGAAATAGGGAACCTCTATCGTGACTTCCCCATATCAGCTAATTTGATAGTGCCTCTGAGAGAAAAATCCTCATGCTGTGACATCAATTCCTAAAAGCCAAAAAGCACAGCCTTAGAGATCAGAGATATTGTTTCAAATGCCTTAATAAAAACATGAGTTGCTAACTAGCCTTCATATTAACATCACTCTCTACATGGTAGACTCTTCTTTTATAAAAGAATCTACTGAATCCATGGAAAGTATTAAAGTATCAAAGTTTTCAAAGTAAAGTAAGGTCGGTCTCTCTCTCTCTCTCTCTCTCTCTCTCATAATAAAAGCATAATATGCAAATTGACCAAACGACCAAACAGCAGAATGTCCAGATGATCTTACAGATGATTGTGTTATGACATGTACTGGCTCCAGGCCAGCCAAGGCTGGTGTGATGCAATTGGTCAGGGGGCCCAGTCATTGCCCCACAATTGCCCAAGAGAGAGGCCCAGGCCACCCTCTGCCCAGTGATCAATCACAGAGCCCTAACCAGGTAGGCAGGGTCTCCCTGTGCACGGCGATCTATTGTAGAGCCCTGTAATCGATCGCCTCAAAGAGGGAGGCCCCGGCTTCCCAACTGGAGGTGTTGCCACGGGTGGGTGGGGCTCCCTCTGCAGGACAATTGATCTGGGAGCCCTGCAATCAATTGCCCCGCAGAGGGAGACCCAGGCCAGCCAAGCAATCTCACCCCACGCCTGTCACCCACAGAGGGAGGCAAATGGTGGTGGAGGAGGGGGGCAGCACTGCACAGATTGCAAGCAGTGGCAGCGGTGGGGGTGAGGCCAGTTGCCAGCAGTGGGGAAAGGGAAAGCCCCAATAGGCCCTGATTGCCAGCCAGGCCTAGGACCCTACCCAAGGGGTCCCATATTGTGAGAGTGCACATGCCAGGCTGAGAGACACCTCCCACCTCTGTGCGCAAATTTTGTGCATTGGCCCTCTAGTATATCCTATATAGTAAAAGGCTAATATGCAAATAGACTGAACAGCAGAACAACCAGTCGATATGATGTGTGCTGACCACCAGGGGGCGCATGCAGAACATGGCAGGCATTGGCAACAGGTGGTAGAGCACAGAACATTTTGTGCATCAGCCACAATGGGATGGTAGAACAGGTGAGTGAGGGCACCAGACCAAGGTGGTGCACTAGTTGCTGTCATCAGGGCAAGCCTCTGGTGGTTACTGAAAATTATTTGTCAGCGGGTGTAAGCGGTGGCTTCTGGCCCCAATTGCCCCTGAGGGCTTCTCCACCTTCCCTGCTGCTGAGGGCCTATCAGGGCCAACAGCAGTCGCTCACACCCACTGCCAGTGCTGGCCCTATTCGTACCCACAGACAGCGCCGAAGCTGCCGCTGGCACCCGGTGTCAGTACCAATCATCAGCAAGTGTGAGTGGTAGGTGTGAGCAGCGGCTGCCAGCCCTGATCACCCCTGAGGGCTTCTTCACCTCCCCCTGCTCCTGAGGGGTGATCAGGGTAGCAGCTGTCGCTCTCACCTGCTGATGGCGCCAGCCCCACTTGCACCTGCTGCTGGTGCAGGCCCCAATCATTCTGAGTTGTCAGTGGGTGTGAGTGGGGCCAGTGCCATCAGCATGTGGGAGCAGCGGAAGCAGGGCTGCTGGCAAACAAGGGGTTGGGGGCCGTGGTGAGTGGGGCCAGGTGGGGACACGGGGGATGGACCAAGACCTGCCCCTGTGCCCACCGCAACCTTGTGGCTCACAGTTCTTTTCAAGGTGCACAAATTCATGAACTGCACTAGGCCCCTAATGTGTATGTGTGTGTGTGTGTGTGTGTATTGATTTCAGAGAGGAAGAGAGAAGGAGAGATAAAAAACATCAATAATGAGAGAGACTCATTGATCAGCTGCCTCCTGCACGTCCCCTACTAGGGATCAAGCCTGGTTTTAATATCCCTAATTACTACAGTGAATTTTAGTATCCTTTCTTTTTTATTCATCTTTTTTTTCTGGGAAATGCCAATTCATAGCCTCTGCCACTTTTTCAAATGGGTGTCTTTTTTTTCTTATTGGTTTATAGGAGTTCTTTACATATCATGGATATAAAGTAGACACTTTTTAATACAATGTTATTTGAAACAGATGATTAGTTAATTGAAAAGGTCAATTAAGATGAATAATCATAAAATGCATACAACAAACAATTTATTTTACCTTGATTTCATTTTATTAGTAGTAAATGTACACTCATTCATCAAATTTTTGATATAGGGCCAAGAAGCCAAAGCTTTTTATTTAACTCCAGGTCCACTGAGTTTAAAGAAATTTAAACAAGATTCTTAGACAACACAGAGCTTCAAAGAACTCAAAACACATTGGCAAGGCACTGAGTAAAGAACACTTTTAGATATTTATATTTATTTTATATGAATCTTTTATCATCTTACCCTAATTGGACAGTAATAACTTGCTTTCTTCAACTCTTTCAAAAACAATTTGTTTTGTATTTAAAAATGAACCTGCTCTGTCACCACACCAATTACTCTCCTGCAGATCAACTACTCCCAATTCCAGTTATGTAAGTTGTTTTGAGTTTTAGCTATTGTCTTTCTAGCCATTACAGTCATTTGAAATAAAAATTCAATTTCAAAAAAAAATGAACCTGCTCTGACTGGTAGTGCTCAGTGGTTAGGGTGTCAACCAGAGCACCAAAGGGTCGTGGGTTCAATTCCCAGTCAAGGGCAAGTACCCGAGTTGCAAGTTTCCTCCCTGCCCCCTCCTTCCCTTTCTTTCTCCCTCTCTTACTCCACCAGTGTGTCAGTGTCCGTCCCTTCTATTTTCTCTAAAAATCAATGGAAAATATATCCTCGAATGAGGATTAACAACAATAAAACAAAACAAAAAAACGATCCTAATGTAACTATCACCCAGCTTCCAAAATTATCCATATGTGTTGTATTTTATTTCTTTTATATCTCTATATACTCCCCACACCCACCACCCCCATATCATTTGAAGCAAATCCCATATATCACATCATTTCATCTGAAAATAAATGAGATATTTACAAAAACAGCCAGCATGTATAAATTCAGTGATAAAAGCATCTGTTCTACTGATGGGTACACAAGCACACTGGTATGCTGGAGATCAGCTTACTAATAGCAAGTGTTCACTGTACAGTTTAGTTTACAAAGAAAATGAAAAGCATCATTTAATGTGGTGAGTCAGTTAAGTGAAAGTAAATTAAATATTCTACTGCATATGTAGAAGCTATTTTCCTCAGTCTGTCATCTGCCTTTTAAACTTTGTTTTGGTTGTCTTATGCTTTCCAGACGTTTTTATAAATATATGCTTATATTTTTAAATACATTCTTAATTTATTTTTAGTGTATGGTGTGAGATGGAAATCAATTTCTTTCCAAACGTATAATCAAATGTCCTAGCTCAATTTCCATTTTCAACATCACATATACAGGTCATTTAAAAGAACTAAAGTGTTGTCCTGGCCAACTGGCTCAGTTGGTAGGAGCGCTACCCCATATACCAAAAGGCTGCAACTTCTAATTTACAAAAGAATGTTCTTTTTTTAAACAATAAACCAACAGTCTAAGCACAGCCTAATAGGCTCAAACTACTATGTGTTTTTTAATCACATTGCAGTCTGAGAGTAGGAATAACAGCAGTGCCATTCCTGGCTCTCTCATTACCACACCAGCAACAACAAAATCACCGAAAGACATCAGGACCACACAGGCCTCTTTCTGAATCTCACTAATTGCCATACCTATGAATTTACATTCACAATAAAATAGCCCACACTTGACAACAAAATCAACCCTCTTCATCTATTCCTTAATGTTCTTGGATAACAAACAGTGTCTTGTGGACTTAGTAAACAAAATGAATACACTCTTCCCAACCGTCATTTCCCATGGAAACATAACTGAAAGGTACTAAAAGTCGAGGTAAATTTTGTTCAATTTTCTTTATAACATAAAGAAAGACTCAATGAATTTCAAGGTTGTTTTGTCCCTAGGCAAACTTTTTCTGCAAGTACCAGGGATTAAATAGGCTTTTAGGGCCATAGTTCTCTATTTCAACTTTGAGATTGTATTTTAAAATTTTGAATGCAGCAACAATACATAAATGAAATGACGTGGCTGTGTTACATCAGAAGTTATACTTTGGATTTTTTGTTGTTCTTGTTTCGTGTGTGTGTGTGTGTGTGTTGTTTTGTTTGTTCTTGTTTTTACAAAAACAGGTGGTGAGCAATATATGGCTATTGGCAGGACTTGGCTAGTCCTTGCATCATACCAATGGTTGATCTTTTTGAAATAGCAATCCACTACCCTAGTTGCACACTTATTTGAGCAAATATGGTGACATGAAGGGACAAGTAATCATTTCATTACCCCCTTACAGAAGCAATTACTTTCAAAGTTAATCACTAAACTTTTCCTGTAACTTCTCATATAAGCACATTTTCAAAATATAAAATTGCAAGTCTCCTTCAAGCTAATATTTTAAAAGATAATTAAAATGAACACTGAGTAGCTACTACAAAAGGAAAACATACAGTCTAGCCATACAAATTCAACAGTGTTTCATTATTATGATAATGAGTATAAAAATCTACTAAGTACATGGTAATGATTCACAATTTCGCTACTTAAAATGCAGAATAAATATCCAAAGTACATTTAAGTGAGAACACAAATGTACCCTTTGGGTTATTTACCAAAAACCTTGATTAAAAAAACCCACACAGTTTTGCCAAAATATGTTTAATTTAGAAAGTGAAACCAAAATTCCCTTGGCACATCCCGTGCCTATTTAATTTAAAAATATTAATTTTGACATTTTACTTGACAGCCTTGTGAGGCAGAAATTATATTGTTAAGACATAAAAGGATACAGCCATTTTAATATAGCATGTGTGAGTATGGATTCATACTCTACACAATCAAGACCACTTGTTCAGGGGATATATTTCACCTCCAGGATTGTGAAATTAAAAATGTTCAGAATGCTTAGAAAATTATTGGGAGCTAGAGAAAACAGCAAGGAATACATTAAATAACAAACGTATAGCACCCCTTGATCCCAAAGGCTGATAGATAAAAGGAAAGATTGATAAACTGGGACTCACCAAAATTAAATACTTTTGTACTGTGAAAATCCCTGTGAAGATGATGAAAAGGCAGGCTATAGACTGGGGGAATATATGTGCAAACCAGGTATCCAACAGAGGACTAGTATTTAGAATATATAAAGAACTCTTAGAACTCAACAGTATAAAAAGAATATCCAACTGGAAAATTGACAAAAGACATGATCACACAGTTCACTAAAGAGAATTCAGAGACGGCAAATGAACACATGAAAATATATTCAACATCATTAGCCATAAGGGAAATGCAAATTAAAACTATGACAAGATATCACTATACACCTATCAGAATGGCTAAAATATAAAATAGTAACACCACCCAATGCTGACAAGGATAAGGAGTATTGATATGTTGCTGGTGAGAATGTAAAATGGTAACCATTCTGACAAACAGTTTGGCAGTTCTACATCAAACTAAACATGCAACTAACATACAAATAGCAATCCTGCTCTTAGGCATCTATCCCAAAGAAATGAAAATTTATGATTACATAAAAGTACGACATGACTGTTCACAGGAGCTTTCCTTGTAACAGGTTAAAAAAACCCCACAGGAAATAGCCAGATGTTCTTCAAAGGGTGAATATTTAAACAAACTAGTACATCCACACCATGGACTACGTCTCAACAATGAAAAGGAACTATCAATGTAAGACACATTCCCTGCAGGAATCTCCAGGGAATTATGTTGAGTTGGGGGGTGGGGAGCCAATCTCAAAAAGTTACATACTGTATGATGCCATTTATATAGCATTCTTGAAATGGCAAAAGTGTAGGCATGTAAAACAAATTAGTAGTTGCCAGGGGTCATGGAGGGAACGAGAGAGATGGCTGTGACTACAAAATGGTGATGAAACAGTTCTGTATCTTAACTGTGGTGGTAGTTACTACACAAATTTAACCATGTGATAACACTGCATAGAGCTAAATACACACACGAAATGCATGTATGTAAAACTGATGATCTCTGAATCAGGTGGATGGAATATATCTATTTCAATTTCCTTTACTGTAATATTGTACCACAGTGATGCAAGATGTTACGATTAGAGTAAATAAGATAAAGTGTATCATTTCTTAACAAGTGTTTAAGTATCTACATCTCAAAATAAACAGTTAAAAGAGGAAGAAAAAGAGTAAGACAAGCCAGTGAGTGCTAGGAGTGGGGGAAAAGTGCTTTCATTTTTGTTGAAGTCTCAGCAATTAAAAGTTAAGGAAGAAAGAAAAAAAGGAATGCCAAGAAGAGAGTCCCAAGGCTGTAATTTATACAATCACCCACCTCTTCCTACCCTATAGAGCTTCAATATTCTCAGGACTTTATGTCTGTGATTTGACTGTTATTGTTGTTCATAAAAATAAATTGTCTATACATATATCTCTACACAACCCCCATCTCTATCACTATCATCCCAGATTAAACTCGTAGGGTAGGGCTTGTCTTAGCCATCATATCCTGGAGACTGGCACAAAATAGGTGACAGATGAAGGAACAAGGTAAATTAAATGAATGAATAAATGAATGAATGAGACGCCTGCAAGTTCTTTTAAAGTTCTTAGTCAATTACAGTTACAAGGCAGTATTTATACATTTCCTTACAAATTTCTAAAAGCCATGAAGCCATGAACATTAAACAAACTGTGGTATGGACCTGGCTCAGTGGCTCAGTTGGTTGGAATGTTGTCCTGTACACAAAAAAGGTTTCAGGGCTCATTCCTGGACCCATACCTAGGTTTGGGGTTTGATCCCTGGTTAGGACACATATGGGAGGCAACTGATCTCTCTCTCTCTCTCTCTCTCTCTCTCTCTCTCTCTCTCTCTCTCTTTCTCGTCAATAAGCATATCCTCAGGTGAGGGTTATAGAAAATAAGTGTTATGCACACTGGGCACATTTTACTTACAAAAAGAAATGAGCAATACCTGGCTTTTTATAAAATGCTTCCCAATTTAGAGATTTCCACATATAGCATAATCATTTGCTAAGAATGGATTAAGAATTATGTATACATAAATTGGAACTGGTATATGCAGATCTTTGAGAAAAACATTCTAAACAGCTGGTATAACTAATTATATATGGCACAACCTTGATGCAAATGGCATCAGATAGACATATATGTGTGTGTGTGTTTTCATATATATAGTATAAGAACAAAGAATGCAAATTGGGAGACTTATGGATCACTCTGTTGACCATCAAGATGCTTTTACAAAAACAAGAACTAACAGAGGTAAAGTAACTTGCTCAATGTTATACAATTAGCTAGAACTGGAACTGAATCTGAGCCCCTCCAACATCTCAATTCATTTCTCACTAAATACGGCAAGTCTCTCCTTTCCCTCTCATTCCACTCCT
The DNA here is from genome assembly GCA_004026665.1 of Murina feae. Lineage (NCBI taxonomy): Eukaryota > Metazoa > Chordata > Mammalia > Chiroptera > Vespertilionidae > Murina > Murina feae. The sequence goes on along the minus strand of PVJC01007347.1, from coordinate 29,902 downwards.
ACCCAAAACAATTAAAGAAAAAAAGGAAAGACTCATGGACATAGACCACACTATGGTGACCGTCAGAGGGAAGGAGTGGGGGAGGGAGAAGATGATATAGGCGGAATAAACAGTGATGAAGGGAGACTTGACTTGGGGTGGTAAACACACAATACAATATATGGATGATGTGCTATAGAATTGTACACCTGCAACCTAAATAATTTAATTAACCAAATGTCACCCCAAAAAATTCAATGAAAAAAACAGAAACAAATCTTAATATAAATCATTTTTTATTATTTTTTAGAGAGAGATAGGAAGTGAGGGGAGAGAGTGAGAGAAAGAGAGAAGAAACATTCATTTGTCCCACTTATATATGAATTTGGGATCAAGCCCGAAACCTTGGTGCAGTGGTTCTCAACCTTCTGGCCCTTTAAATACAGTTCCTCATGTTGTGACCCAACCATAAAATTACTTTCATTGCTACTTCATAACTGTAATGTTGCTACTGTTATGAATTGTAATGTAAATATCTGATATGCAGGATGGTCTTAAGCGACCCCTGTGAAAGGGTCGTTCGACCTCCAAAGGGGTCGCAACCCACAGGTTGAGAACCGCTGCCTTGGTGTGTCAGAGCAATGCTCTAACCAACTGAGCTACCAGGCCAGGGCTAAATTACTTATTTTTTAAAGTGTTTTTCAAAGGGTGGGGGAGGCGGGACTCAAGCTTTTCAGTGTTTCATTACACTGTCTGTGAACTTTTAGTTGTCAAATTACTCTCACATCAGAACAATAAGGTACTTTATTTTATGGTGCAAGTACTACACTAACAGTTTAATGTTTCATCCTTCACTTAAATGGTTGAGAGGGTGTTAAATCTTACAGAAGTCTTACATATCTTGCACTTTACCAGCTTCAATGGAAAATATGAGCTATTCTACAATTCAAGGAGGAGGCTTTCACTATTAAAATCTTGATTGATATGCTCATGGACCTTAAGGTAATTGAATCTCCACTTGCATGCAGCCTTTGGTATCAGAAACAGTTAAGCCCTGGCCCAGCAGCACAGTTGATGAGAGGAAGGTCTGATCCACTAAGGTTGAAAGTTTGGTCCTGATCAGGGCACATACAAGAAACAACTAATGAATGCATATGTAAGTGAAACAACAAATTGATGTTTCTCTCCCTAAAATCAGTAAATAAAAACTTAAAAAAACTAATTTTAGAGGCAAAATACAAGAAAAACTAAGGTGACAAGCAACGACTGGGAAATAGTTGATTAAACCAGAAAGCAGACTGCTTACTTTTTCAAAGGGATTCATTTAAATGCCATTTTGCCCTTGTTCTGCATCTCACAGCAGTGAAGATTGATTTTTTTTTTTTTAAGGTCAAAGAGCGAATAGAGCAAATTCATTACAAGAGAATGGAAAAAAATGCCTTTGAAGGAGGATATGCTGGAGTGAAAAGGAGAAATGACGTCTTATTTAAAATATGTAACCCCTTGATGGGGGTTAGGCAATGAATCATATTCTCCTCGATTTTTCTATGTGCTAGAGACGTCGCCACAGTTCTTTCTGTAGGGTACTGGAATGAGAGGATGAGGAAGTGAGTAGAGCTAATACTAAATATATAGCACCCACTGAGGACAAGAATATAGAAAGAACGGGGGGAAAATAAGAGCATGCTTCTGCTAAAATCCAGCTGTTTTCTACCATATGTAACAATACGGAAGCTAAGAGGACAGTGAAAACCAGGGCATCCCTCACATTAGAAGGGCGGGTGCTTTTAAGGTAAGAGACCCGCTTACCCTCGGACATATTGAGTGAACCAGAGGGGACAAAATGGAGTTGAGGTCTAGGGACGCCCTAAAGGTCCTTGGAAAGCCTGGCGAGCTCTTGGTATGCCCCTTTGGAAAAGGGCATGGCAAACGATAGTACCCGATCAGGAAGACTCCTCGCCCTCTCCGGGAATGGTGAGCGGCAGAAGAGGACCCCAGACTTCAGTAAAGGGGAAGATGCAGAAATCTCGGGGATCCCTACGGTCCCGGGGGGAGGCGGGCGGATAGTCGCTGGGGTTCAAAAAGAAATGGAGCCGATTACGGGAACGGGAACGTTGGCTCGACCGCCTCTGGGCTCCGATGTCGGATGGTGGCGCCGGGCCGAAGCCTCGCCAGCGGGGGTTACTCACCGGACGCGTTACCCACGGCGATCTCGCAGCCGGCAGGCGCCAGGCCCTCGGGGAGCTGGCGGAAAGGAGCGGCGTGTCCGCTAGCGCTGAGGCAAGGAGGGGCGCGCCGGGGAGGCCGAAGAAAAAGCCGCAGCGGCGCGCGCGCACCCCAACGACCGGCAGAGGCGGAGCCAGGAGCTGCGGCGCGAGCCCGGAAAAGACGCGCCTGCAGGGGCGGGTGGAGTCGGGCGCGCGGTGGTGAGGCTCCGGCAGCCGAATCGCGGGCGTCCAAGGCTCGGCCCACCGCGCTTTTGCCTCCGCTAGGCCGGGACGTCAGCCGGGGAGGCGGGGCCGAGCGGGCACCCGGCGCGAGGGAGGGGTGCTGCGGCCGAGCTGCACAGGCTAACGGCGCCCCGCCGGCTCGCCACAGGGTCTCTAGTCGCGCTGCCGAGTCGCTGCTGCCGGGCTGGGTGGCCGCGTTATCCCGAGTGTTTTCAAGATCTGCGCCTGGCTGGTTTCAGCGAAGCGCAGAACCGGCCCAAACCAGCACCTGTGCTGGCTTCCCAGCATGAAAGTTCCTCTCAGGTCATCTTCCAGCTGCCCTTTAAAGGGAATTCATCTTTGGATTCGCTACCCTTCCTATGGAGAGAGATCTTGCCGAGCAAAGATCTTGCTCCCCCAAGCCTGCGCTAATGCCTGCGGCTTCCATTTATCTCGCCTCTCACTGCGTTAAGACCCCCGCCCCTCCTGCTGATGAAATATCACAAGGATGCAGGGTTTTCACTTTATGCCTTTTGTATCCACGATGCTGCAAGAAAAAGCCACTGCAGCACTCTGATATCTCGCTGGACCTGATCGTTGCTTATGAACCGGTCCTACAAATATTGTTCCTAAGAGATTTGAAAAACTGCTGTTAAAATAAAATTTCGGCAAACTATCTCTGGACTTCAAAAGGAACAGATCATAATTGCAAATGAGCCACGACAAACTGCCAAGAATTTATCATCAAAAACAATTAAGAATAAAGCGCCAATATTCTTCCAGTTTCCTGACACAGAATCGAAGACTAGCTTCCTCTTCCTGCTAGTAACTGACATTTCATTTCACTTGCTATTTTCATTTTCCATAGAATTACCAGAGGTAACAACATACGTGTGTGTCTCACCGCCTCAGGTTACAAGCTGGAGTCATTCTAAAACTTCATTTTGCATCCGAATCCTCTGGGGTGCTTGTTAAAATATGGGTGCCTGTATCTACAATGCCAATGTATTGCATTCGGATATGAGTGAGGCTGAGAAATTTGAATTTGTAATGTTTTATTGATTTTAGAGAGGAAAGGAGAAAGATAGGAACATCAATGAGAGAGAATCATTTATCAGCTGCCTCCTGCATGCTCCACACTGGGGATTGAGCCCACAACCTCGGCATGTGCCCTGACCAGGAATTGAACTAGTGACCTCTGGTTCATAGGTGAATGCTCAACCACTGAACCACACCACCAGGGCGAAATTTGAATTTTTTAATAAGCATTCCAGGTAACGCTATAGGTGGTTGGAGGTTTATAATTAAGAGAGCATGGAGTTATAGCTTTTGTATATTACTACTCTGAAGTGGGATCACTCATGCACTTTCCAAAAGACCCACCCACTTATATATAACATGCCTATAATTATTGCTATGGTAGTTCTGTAACTTCCTTTTTTGATTGACCCAGAAAGTTCAAGACTTCAAACATCAAATTTAATTGTCATGTTTATTTCACGAGAACTTGTTGTGATACGAGAAATAAATAATCATTTGTCAGCTATATAATTCGCTGGGTACCTATAGTGTAGAGCAGGTTCTTGAATAACGTGGTTTGTCCAAAGTCATTTCGTTTTAAAGTTGATGAAATGCCCTAGGAACTTAACTCTTGTTTGTATCAATTAGCCTAGGGTAAAATTGGTTTTGTTATACCTCATTTTGCTTAGAAGTTAAGGGAGAACTTACTATACAGAGAGCACTGTCATCTATAGTCAGGTTAACACAAATGAAATAAATGATGATCCCTGCCCTCAACAAACTTAGTGTCTAGTTGTGGAATTAAAACTTGGACAAAGTACAGACCCAGTGTAACACATCAATCTGTTGGACCAAGATGAAAAAGGACTTGTAATTAAAGAATACTTCTTTCATCAATTTCCTTTACCATCAGTCACTTAGCCCAGACCTTTTTAATTATGTAATTTCCTCTGAACACTGTGTCCTCTGAACACTGAGTCCTCAACTTACTGCAGTTCCTCAGATTCTACAAGGTTTCGAGGAAAGAGCCTGAAGCTCTCAGCTTGTTTGTTTATATGTATGGGCACCTAACACATTATGTATATGCGTGTGTGTATAATATAGGTATATTTTAGAGACCAAGAAACTACTTGAATTTTCAGTATCTGTATCACTTAAGCTATTCATTAATGCTGTCAGTTCTGGCTATTTTTATCACCTACCATAGCTCACCTTTTCCTCTACAGTTAATTGCACCCGGGATGTAGAGGAAAGAAGAGCTACATCGCCTAAAATGAAACCAAGTGTATTTATAGCTTTTCCTTTTTCCTTTTTCAGGATCAAAACAAACCTTGTTTAATTCCTTGTCACCAGAAACCCTCCAGAACTACTACCCAGGAGCAAAACATTCCCCCTGCCAGCTGTCTGACATTTTAGGCAGAACATTTGCACCATTGTTTACTAGTTAGGAAGACAGGGGATTATTATCCTTACTTTACAGATGGAGAATCATATGCAGGTCAGTTGTCCAGTCACACAACTAACTAGTAGTAAAGCCTGGATTTCCTACCACAGTTCTGATGACTTGTAGCCAGGGTGCTTGCCTCTATATCAGGCTTTCTCGGTAATAAGTCCTCCTCAGAATCACCAACGCAATTAGAAACAGAAAAGAAAAACATGGAAATTAAGAAGAGAAAATTGTACAGCAAAATTGACAAATTGAAAATGCAACATAAAAAGAAATGAAAGCATGAAAATTAAACTATTTGAAGCCAAACAGAATTGAGCAGGACAGCTCTGCTAGTAGGTACTGATATTTAGGTCTTGCTCGTTTTACTCTCCTGTAATAAGAAACTGAAAACAGATAGCCAGGCTGCTGGCATTAGTTATTTATGGAAGGTCAGGAAACAACAATTCTTCATTGACTGCGGAATAGGCCTTGATGTGGTAGATAGCTTTCACAGGTTTGTAAAGTAATAATTTTACAAGCAGCAGGATTTTATAACAATGTTTGCACAGTCCAATTATGTCTTGTCATTAATAAGACTATTTTTTTCAGACCAAATAACCAGGACAAATATTGTCTTTAGTGGCGTGTCTGAAACAACTGGTGAAATCAGAAACCTAGACAAAAGATGATCTCACTGTGAGCATAAGTAATAACCCAAGTTACTCTTTTAAGAAGTAGTCAAAGGCATAGTAGTTATATCTAAATGTGGTGTGTTTTTTTTTTTTTTGAGAAATGATTCTTTGTCATTTCAACCATTTATTGTGATTGAAGTACGTTTTATAGTTTTTTAATTAATTGAAAAAACAAAACAAATGGAAAGACTGGATGGGAACAGTGAATATTATAAAGAGTCAATTTCTTCCCAAATTAATCTATAAAGTCAGTGCAGTCCAATTCAAAATCCCAGCAGGATTTTAATGGATCTTGATTTCAGTGTCTCTCACTAATTCGTTCTTTGTCTTTTAAAAAGTGAAAGGACTTCACTTTGGGTGGTGAGCACACAATGCAGTATGAAGATGGTGTTTTATTGAGTTGTACACTTGAAAGCTGTATGATTTTATTAACAAACTGCATCCCAATAAATTCAACTTTTTAAAAAAGCAAACTCTTATCTATGTCCTCTAAATAAAATCTGCAGTATCCTTGCAAATTGCTTTACCAAGATTCCCCAAAAGGGAAGCGGAAAACCACAAAATATTCATATTATTTATGAGGTAAATGAAATGGGATGTGGTTGTCAATAAGTCTGAAAGGATTTTTACCCACTTTCTGCAGTGATTCTAGCCTAGGTTAGGGGAAAAGGTAATCGATATCATAACTCACCTTAAATCTCTAGCTTTCTTTCTCTTTCACATACAAGAAGATACATTTTTATCTCTCATTCTTAACAGACAAGTTAAATAACAACAAAATGCCCCTTATTCAGAATCATTAACTATTAAAATCCAGAAGCCACATAGAGGCAGAGTGGCACGATAGAAACCATTTGGGCTTTGAACATGGACCACCTTCGACCGTGTTACATAACTTCTTCAGAACCTCAGCCTCCTCATCTGTAAATTGGGGAAAATATTATTTCATTCATAAGGCTCCTCTGAGAAACGATTAAATGAAATCATGCTTATAAAATGCCTGGATTATGGCAAATGTGTAGCAAATGGTAACTACTAATTACCAAGTTCCTCATTTTACAGATGAGTAAAAAGAAAAAATAAGCTACAATCAAAACTCATATTCTTCCATTATACCACACCAGTCTTTCTTCAGATTCTTCTGTTCGTTGACTGACTTTCTTTAAAGCCAAGGACTAAATTCCTTTAGAAGTGTTCTAGCACCACCACCTTCACTTTCATTCATCAAATTATTCTGTGATCTTCAAGCTAATCTCCATTCCTTTCAATCCTCTAAATATACCCTTTGATAATGACTTCTATGAAATTGGAAAAACCCCATCATTAAACCTAGATATTCACTCTGCTCAACCCATGAACATTTATTCACAATAATTCTTATTCAAATTAAAATGCTATAATAAATCTATCTCCTTCACTTGGACCATATATGGCACCTCGTACAGGCCAAGTTATTGTCATTAAAATGGAAAATCTTTACCAATGTGTTTGAATAATAATGGACACCAGTTGTTGAGTACTTACTATGTGTCAGACACTGCCCCCCCAGCACTTTACATGTATTATTTCATTTTACCTTCACAATAAGCCTATGAGGTAGATGCTATTATTTGAGAGAAAAATATGCATGTGGCTGAATAAGTAATGTTTCACATGTCCATCTTATTATCACATAAACTCATCTAGAAGAGAAGCAAAGTCTCATTTTGGAATATCTTACATCTATAGTAGACCCAGGGGGAACCCCTCCTATGACAAGACATTTAAAACAAATACTACCTTAAAGGTAAACTCATAGATATTGAAAGTCAGTTTTGGCTATGAGATATATCTAACCCATATCATCAATACAGATAGCTTTCAGAATCTATGGCGAACCTCAACTTTCTACAAGCTCTTTTCAATAATATTTATGAAATTATAAATTTCTAACTTTATTGCCACTGGGCAAAATTTAGGTATGGTCATCTGGATCAGATTATGAATAACTTCCTCCCTGGGACTATTCTCTCTCTTCTGTAAGTCATGGTGCAAATTAGGCCCTATGTAAAGGTCTCTAAACTCTTTGTAACTGTACATCAATGTACATGACTAATACATTCCTGAAATATTATTACAAAGCAATTTTCACAGAGTAAGCCCTACTTTTCCATTGACTGTCTATTATTTTTTAAACACACATTTATTTATTTATTTATTTATTTATTTATTTATTTATTTTAGATAGAGAAACATCAATTTGTTGTTCCACCTTTTTATGAATTCATTGGCTGATTGTTGTATGTTCCCTGATCCAGAATCAAACCAGAAATTTAGCATATCGGATCAACTTTCTAACCAACTGAGCTACCTAGCCAAGGTTCTTCATTATTTTTTTATTATTATCACAAAAGAGGTGCATGTTCATTTCCTTTGTTGAGATGGAAGTATATAAATAAGAGAATCTCTGATCCCACTCCACAGAGATAACAACTATGAACAATCTGATATATATCTTCCCAAATATTTGTCGTGCCCATATACAATCACATATACTTACTTTAGAAAAAAGAATATATTATACATATTGCCTTACAAGTTTTTATTCACTTAATAAGATATCAGAAACATCATTCCATATCATTATGTTTGTATGTAGATACCTGAAGAATTATAATTCATTTTTTTACTGTTATACAGTATTTCATAATATGCATATACCATAATGTATTTGTCATATCCTTATTGATGAACATTCAGTATTTTTCACTAAGTTTTCACAATATTCCAATTAATATTCCTATACACATATCTTTTATGTACAATATGTTTTTATTTATTTCAGAGAGAGGAAGGGAGAGGGAGAGAGAGATAGAAACATCAATGAGAGAGAAACATTGATCAGCTGCCTCCTGCACACCTTCTAATGGGGATCAAGCTTGAAACCTGGGCATGTATACTCTGACTAGGAATGAACCAAGGCCTTTGTGATGCACGCACGGAAAGGCATTCAACAATTGAGCCACACCAGCTGTGTATCTATGTATATATCTTTGTGAATTTGTTCAAGCAGCTGTATAGAGAAGCCCTCTAAGTGGAAATGATGCTGGGTCAAAGAGTATGTGCATTTAACAATTTAAAAGATACTGTCAAATTGTCTTTAAAAAGTACCAATACAATTTACACACCTACTTGAGTGCTATTTTCCTCATACTCTTGAAAACATTGAGGATTATCAAGCTTTAAAAATCTTGCCAATCCAATAGACTTGTTCTTGTTTAATTTGCTTTCATTAAAATGTTTAATCTTACTTATATGAGGAATCTAACGAACAAAATAAACCGATGAACAAAAAAGATCCTGAAACATAGAATTCTACAACAGACTAACCTGCTGTATTTCAGAGGGAAGAGGCCGTGGGGGGAAGAGATTAATCAATGAATTTATATGCGTAGCCCATAGACAGACAACAGTGCAGGGAAGGCCTGGGGAGGGAACAGGAGCAGGGTGAAGAGGTTAATGGTGGGGCCCGGTGGACATTTGTAATATTTTCAACAATAAAGATAAATTCTAAAAAATAAAATAAAATGTTTGATAATTGTTAACATATTTTTCTAAAAGTAGCAACTATTACATAGAAAACACCCAAAATACTCAAAGAATGCTTTTATAATCCAGATATGCTGCTCTTGGAGAGCCACCATTAATATTTTGATCTATTTTATACTAGTTTCTTCTTACACATATTTTTCTCAAAATTGGAACCATTCTCTATATATAGTATTGTGTGCTTTTCCCCCTTGACATTTAACATGAGCTCTCTCCCATGTTATTAAAAATTATTTTAAAACTATGTTTAGGAAGGCACAATATTCTAGTATATAGATGTCACATAATTTATTTAACTAGTCCCCTATTGTTTGTGGGACATCTAGCATAGTTTCAAAATTTACCCAGTACTACAAATGATGCTGTTATGAACAGTCTTGATTATAAATTTGCATTTTTCTCAAATTACTTTCTTAGAATAACTCCTGCAAGTAGACTTGCAGAATCAAATAATACAAGATAATTGACTTATATCACCAAAACAGTTTTTTCTCTGATTTTCAATACAAAACAATTAATTTATAGTAATAGTCCCCATTTATCGGCTCCCAAAAGAAAACAAGTGCATGCACTGATCTGCTATAGAATCACAAATATAAATAGAATGATTCTTCAAATAAGTCACCAACACAAAAACAATAGTGTTTAATTCAGGGTAGAGAGGTTGTTTCTTTTGTTTCGGACTTGAGTTTGGGAATTTTTTTTGGCAGGAGTACATTATTTTAACATTCTACTTGACCGAAATGTCAGAGAAAAGACAGCTTAATTAAACACAGCACACTACCTTAAAAGTCCCTTCAGCTTTAATCACACCTCCCTCCCCTACACCTGTACTTTACCCCTTTACCAAGAGTTTACAAATGCTGCCACTTTTGGGGAAATGAACAAGCTCACCTGGGGCTGAAAGAAAGACTAATTACAGCAACCCAAGGAAGCATGATGCAAAGTACACCTATAAATTAACGTAAAAGAACTAGCCTAGGTTATAAAAAAAAAAGTCAAAAACGAATCTTTAGATAATGCAGATCAGATCAGCCCCATGATAAAGCTCTGTAATAGTGAATTTTGATAGGGCCTTTATTGTATCCTGTACAGTGTTTAAACATTAGCAAACCTACAAAATTGACAATAAAAACTAACACAAAGACCATGTCAGCTACTTTTATCTGAGATGACCAGCTTCACCTTTTCTATTGGCTTTGTATTTTAATATCACGATTGTCAACAAGTTCATGCTATGATGTGCCTAAATGTAATAATCTTTCCCAGATAGATCTCACACTCTTATTCTCATCAGGGGCTAAATTTGCCAATTGTACTCTCTGGCGATGATTGTGACCAGAGCTCTCTGGGTCCAGTGTTAGACGCCTAGAGGGAAAGCCTTATGGTGGCAGGGCAGAATCACTTTACCATTTATGATAGCTTATCCTTGTAAGTGAATGGGGGAGAAGGAGTTTCAAAACCTTCGGATAATAAAATGCATCATCAGACTAAGTGAACGCCAAGGTGCCCTCATTAAAGGTCAGAGAAGTTATAAAATTTAAGACTGGAAAATTTCAGGAGGTGAAAAGTGTTTCAGCCATTAACTAATATATTATACTCTCTCCTGTCTGAGACAGCTGTGCTCCTTTTGATAAACATATAGGAAACATATTGCAAAATGTAGATTAAGAAACCTCAGGGCAGAGGGCAGATCATCACACAAGTGTACCTAGCCATTTGGCCAGTACACAAAGAGCAACATGGCTTCAGAATTTTGAAGTCTGTGTCCCTGGGCCATTGTTCCCCTTTTAACTTATTTTGTAGATACAGGTTTAAACTGAAGCAACAGTTCTATTATTTTTTATTATATATTTAATTGATTTCAAAGAGGAAGGGAGAGGGAAGAGAGATAGAAACATCAATGATGAGAGGGAATCATTGATCAGTTGCCTCCTGCATGCCCCGTACTGGGGATCAAGCCTGCAACCCACGCATGTGGCCTTGACTGGAATCGAACCTGGGACCTTCAGTCTGCAGGCCGATGCTCTATCCACTGAGCAAGACTGGCTAGGGCTGAGGCAACAGTTTTAATTTCTATACATGAAAACAAAGAAAGAGTTTGTTTGTTTTTTAATTTAAAATACCTAACACATGAACTTCCCAAATCAAATTTTGGAGTTGTAAAGAACTTTAAAGTTAATCTAGAATCCAATCATTCATTTATTTTCAAATGAGAAAATTGGGGCTCTCCAAGAGGTTAGATAATTTATCCAAGGGTACAAAACTTATTATTTCAGAACTGGTGACTGAAACACAGATCTCCTGACGTTTGCCACAAACCTCATCTTACTTTACCACCTTGCCTACATCATATCAATTTCCCAGAAGTTTGGTAATCTAACTATAAGCAAAATTAATGTAGCTACATTTATTAAAATATTCTGAATTTCAAGGATAAAAAATACATTAGAAATATATAGGGAAAATATGGTCTGTTCATTTTATGTGTAACATGTTTCACAAAGGAAGTAGAAATTTTGAAAGATAAGATGATTTCTTCTCCTTTACCTAATTTTTTTAAGGGGAAAAAAAAGCAAACTTCTCCAATACATTTGTCGATTATCCTCATGTGCTCAAACTACTATGCAAAGATCCACTCCAGGTTGCAACTTCCTTCTCACCCAGTGGATACATGGAGTTGACAATCAATCTACGCCATCTACCATTGCCTTCCTTATTTCCAGTCTGCACTTTTATGATATTCTTGCTATTTCTTTTAACTGTATCAGCAAATATTCAAGGCCTGTAAGAACCAATATTAGAAAGCAACTTTCCAGTGTTGCATAAAATGTGAAATTCTTAAGGGTTGGAGCCAGGAAGACCTGCGGCTCATTTTGTAAGAGTGCATGTTTTTTACATCTGTGTAGGACCTTAAATCCTAAAACCTTCAAATTCAATATCAATGTTTTCATCTGTTCTCAGGGAGCTTTCTGCTTACATTAAATGGGGAAAATCTAAAAATAAAATTTTAATATTTTTAAAAAATATATTGTTATTGATTTCAGAGAGAGGAGGGGAGAGGAATAGAGATAGAAACATCGATGTTGAGAAAGAGTAATTGATTGGCTGCCTATCACATGCCTCCCACTGGGGATTGAGCCTGCAACCTCGGCATGTGCCCTAACTGGGAATCAAACCATGACCTCCTGGTTCATGGGTGGATGCTCAACCACTGAGCAACACTGGCCAGGTAAATTTTAATATTTTTAAATTCAATCTAAATTCATAATTACTTTAATAAATTCTTTAGTTATATGTAATATAACAAATATAACTATTTCATGATCTAACAAAATTTACATAGTATGTAGTGTGTTCCTAAGTGATAAAGTATTCCAACTTTAAATGGTTCTGTTAAATATTCCATATTTTAAAATTTTATTCCTCAATTTTATTTTTTCCTTAGGCTAAAGAAGCACAAAACATTTACTGCAAATTCAGAATTTCCAAAAACATTTAAATCTTTATTCCAAAGTCATTCATTCATTCAGTCGTTCAACAAATACATTTTCTTCTTCTTTTTTTCAACAAATATTTGTTTAACTGTGACTCTGTGCCAGACTCGGTGTAGGGCACACAGATACAAGCTGGAATAGAGAGAAGCATGTATGCTAATGTAAAAGACAACTTCAGAAAGTGGGAAATGCTATACACAACGGAAAACTATGAGATCAAGAGTGCGTTTTGTGCGAAGACGCGTTTTAAATAGGGTGATTAGGAAATGCTCTGCAGAGAAGGTGACATAGAGCTGAGAAGGGAATGATGAAAGGGAGCCACGCATGCCCAAGTTAAGGGGAAAGATCATCAAGTGGAAAGATCATGAAGCCAGTCTGGCTTGGATCTTGTGCGGATGGATAGAGCAAGAGAGCCAAGGGCAGAGGGGCATGGAAAGAAGACAGAAAGGTGTGGAGAGCCTGATTTACAGGGTTTTATAGGCCAGAATGAGAAGTTTGATTTTACTCAAGTATACCTATGCTCTGGAATGTCTTTCAACCCCAACAGTAGTATGGCCAAAAAGGGTTTAGTCACACACACACACACACACACACACACACACACACACACACATTCACATGCACTATTTAAAAAGGGATATACAAAGACAACTATACCTCTCTCTGATTGTGAGAAATTAATTTGATCAACCTCAAAGGTTATTTTCTTACCCTCTAGTTCAGGGTTTCTCAAACTTGTCACTATTGGCATTTGGGGCTGGATAATTCTTTATTTGGGGAGCTTTACTGTGTACTGTAGCATATTTAACAGCATTCCTGGTCTCTACGCACTAGATGCCAGTAACACTCCTCTCCTGAGGTTGTGGCACCTATCACCAAAAATCCTCAGATGATGCCAAATTGAACTTAGTTGAGTACCACTGATCCAGTTCAAGGCAAGGAAGTGAAAAGGTGACATGTTCAGGAGGCTGACTTCGAAGGAAATGGCATTTCTTTTTTAATCTCATGTTTCACACCTCCAGGCTCATTTCAAAGTCTCTATTGATTCTTGAAACTCACACACAGGTGCTAATATTCAGTAAATTCATTCAAAGCAGACTACCACTGTGTGCCTATTGAGCCATTTTTTTCTTTAAATGCAGGGTGATAGGTGAAGGATACTAATGGATTTGAATAGTCTTGGTAGCTGCTTCAATTTCCCAGCTCATTTTGTTTATACACAGCCTTAGAGAAACTAAATCTCCTATTTTATGCCTACATAACATCAAAAGAATTATTCATTTTATGCATTCCAATAAATGTCTCTGAAAATTCAATTTTATTTATTGACTTCAATTATAAAATTAGAGTTGTGTTTCCATATGCAACACCTAACAGAGTAGAACATCAAAGTCTCTAGAGCAGGGTTTCTTAACCTTGGTGCTGTTGATATTTGGGAACAGATAACTTCTGTTGTGGGAATCTGTCATGTGCATTATAGAACCAGCATCCCTGGTCTCTACCACTAGATGCCATAAGTGTCCCCTTACAAAAATTAAAATATCTGCAATAAATATGCTGGAGTCTGTACTAAATGTAAATAAATGATGAATAAATAAATATGGGAGGAGAGACAAATCTCCCATACAGAATCCCAAATATTTTATGTAGTTACTTGCCCTCCTGAGGAGATGGAGCATAGCTACTGTAAGTGAAGGCTGCACATAGTGACTTGCATCCAAAGAGTAGAGTATTGAAAAGGGTGGGGGATTAACTTTATAGTGGAGAAACCTTCACAAACGCTATCTTGGACAGGTGGTCAACATTAACACCATCAGTGATAAGTCATGTTGATAACCTTAGATATGATGTGATAAGAATGGCACTTCACCTCTATCATCCTTCCCCTTAAATAAAGACATAACCCAGTCTAATTATGGCATTAACATCAGATAAATTAACTGAGGGACATTCTACAAAACACCTGACCTGTATACCTCAAAACTGTCAAGGTCAAAAATGGAAAGTCTGAGAAACTGTCACAGTCAAGAGAAGCCTAAGGAAATGTGATAACTAAATGCATTATGGTTTCCTTGATGGGAATCCTGAAACAAACAAAAAAGGTAACAACTAAAGAAACCTGAATAAAGCATGAACTTTAGTTAATAATAAGGTGTCAAATTGTTTCTTTAGTTGTAATAATATATCAGACTAATGTTACCAATAGGAGAAACTAAGTGGAGATATTCAGAAGTCTCTGTACTGTGTTTGCAACTTTTTTGTAACTCTAAAACTATACTAAAACTTAAAAGTTTATTGTTTTAAAAATGTATGCAGACATTGCCAAACATCCCCTATGGGGCAAAATCTCTCCTGATTGAGAACCCCTACTCTAGATCAATGTAATCATTTGCTTTTCCTTCTTGCACTTTCCACCTTTTATATTTTACCAACTCCAGGTTCTTCTCTATGTTGTCAGCAATTGTTGATATTTAATAATTTTTCTTATGACATTAAGATCTCCTGAGTTCTTGCTCACAGCTTCTAGAACTTCCCTCCTCTCTACTTTTGTCTAGAAATTCACAACATACTGAAAGAATATAAGAAAGCATATAAGAATTTAAAGAAGATTTGCTTGTTTAGTCACACACTCAGCATGGGAACGTGACCTCCCTAACTACATGGGATGTGACTTCCTTAGCTATCCCAAGAAACAGTCCCGAGCTGGTACAGATAATTAGTTCTGAGATAAGGGCCTAGCAGAGGTGTTTTATTGTTTTATTGCTTTACAACTGGTCCATCCTCCCCTTGTTGATAAGGATATAGCAAAGACATTTTTACCGCCGAATCTCCCCCATTTGTCCTCCCGGTTTGCTGATTAGTAAACAAAGGCTCCTTATGAAAACTTTTACCAGGCCCCAGGTGTATCTGCTGTGTCAGCTCCCCCGCCCCCTTATCCTTGTAGCTTTTGCCTATATAAGCCTAAAATTTTTGCTGTGGGGGGCTTAGCTTTTGGCTCTTGCATGAGCTGTTAGCTGGGCCCCAGCGCGTTGGAATAAACCTCGTGCCTTTTGCAGCAAGTTTTCGTCTCCAGTGGCAAGGGGGGGTCCGGGTCCGGGCCTCACAATACCATTTGAGGTGGGGTTCATTATCATTTTCCTCATAGGTAATGATGTCTAAAAAAATCAAGTCTAAATTCTTCTACTTTAAGACGTTGGGTAATAGTGTGACTGTTTGTTTATATTTTACAGTTTGAAAATCTTCATAATGAGCTAACTAAAAAAGGCTACCTGCACTTCTTCACTGTTGCAGTAACTGTAGTTTGAAAGTAATATTGTCTTCATATTAAGACTGCTTTACCAGGAAAGATATTCTGCTGTTTTATGGAACAGAAAGCTTTAACTTTGGATATGAAATAAAATTAAGGCAAAGAGGCCTGCCAAACTCAACATCATAAATCATCTTAACTTGTGGTTGTTCAACCATGAATACTAATTAATTTATGTCATCTTCTGGATGTACAGATGAAGGAATAAAGTGTTTGACTCAACATTAAAACTAAAAAAAATGGAGAACACTAAGAACAAAAAAGGGAGCCACTGATTCAAGGTTTAATTCTCTTGCTGACTTAATGATTCCTTTTACACCAGTTTCCTCCCTCTGACATGCTATTCCTAGTCCCACCCAGGTCCTAATAGAAACATAGCCAATATTGTTATTGTATGTGTAACAGAATATCTTGGCTGGGCTAAAGCTTGTGCTAGAACTTCGTCTGAAAGAAATCAGGTGACACTTTCTCTTATCCCTTCCTTGACCTATTTGCATAAGTCTATATGAGTGGAGCCTTTGGGATTTGAGTTGAAGAATGAGTGATAAAGTGGGTTTTTGTCTGTTGTTTATTGCAGTGGCACAGAAGAAAAAAGAGAGCTGGAAAGAATAGAAGGGAAAGTAGAGTGTTGATGCTCTGGCTAGTCTTTTGGATTCAAGACCATTTGAGGAAAATAGAGCCAAAAGCTGAAGGAACCACTTTCATGAAGGACCTTCTAGGATTCTGGACTCAAATAATGCTGTTAAAAGGTCCAAGTGACAAAATTAATATACAGTTGAGTGAAGGACCCAGTTCTCAGTAACTCAAGGAATGGAAGCTCTGTGCTATTTGCACAAAGGAAATAAGCAACAGAGACAGTGATGATGTGCTTTGACTAGTAGTCTGGATTATAAGGACATGAGTGAGTTTGTTACAACTATATAGGTAACATGTTGCTACAAGCACATTCTCCTTGCTGAGGAATAACTGGAGAGTCTTTGGAAAGGAATTAAATTCCTCTGTGAGCAGGCGGAACCTTGTGGATGATGAAATTTGGATAATAGTGTTCAT
This sequence comes from Murina feae, assembly GCA_004026665.1. NCBI lineage: Eukaryota > Metazoa > Chordata > Mammalia > Chiroptera > Vespertilionidae > Murina > Murina feae. The sequence continues at coordinate 12,911 of PVJC01007347.1, read as the reverse complement.
GTGATCTCATTTTACCATCTGGAAAAGTCTGGAATATTTGTTACATAATTCTTGTTTTCTAGGCCTCGGTTCCAATAAGAACTTGAACTTCTTAAATTAATCTGCATTGTAGAATTCTGCTCCAAGCCTAAGCCATCATTCCCTCCAAATTCTAAAAGAATTCTATTGCAGTTTTCATTGAGTTCTAGGAGCTATTTTATTTAATACTAGTGGCCTGGTGCATGGATTTGTGCACATTGAAAGGAAATTAATTAGAATAAATGTTTTAATATCGCTATTCACCCTTTCTCTATAATAGAAGTGTCAGAGATGAAAGAAAATTAGTAAAATGTATATGAAATAATATATAAATTGATTAGTAAGTAAACAATAATAACATGATATAACAACAACAAAGACATGATATGAAAACAACAAAAACATAATATAAAAACAACATTGAAAAAAAGACTGATAAATTAATTAAATTTACTCTAATATCTCCCTGTATATCACATTAAGAGTAAAAACACTTTCAGAATGCTTGACTAATTTCTCTTGTGATGAAGTATTTACAACTTTAACGTCACACACTCTTCGAACTCGAGAGAAAGCAACATATAACTGACCATGTCTGAAAACGGGTTCAGGTAGGAATATTCCTACTCTATTTAGAGTTTGTTCTTGCGACTTATTAATAGTCATCACAAATGCTGGCATCACGGGAAACTGTCTTTGAATTAATTTAAATGGGAGGCTAGTGTCAGACGGGACAAATCATTTCTTAGAATCAGAACAACCTCTCCTTCTGCAGATCCTGTTAATACTTCATTTTCAATTATGTTAGGTCACAATTTTGTGATAATAAATCATAATGTCCACAAAACAACCAAATTCACAATCAACCGTGACAGGTAGAAACACATGTGTGCAATTGGTGCCAGGGAGAACTTTATATGTATTGCACATGTGCGAGTCAATGTTGTTGTTTTTTTTTAATTGCCAGTGTGCATCATATGTACCAGTGGCCAGTTGGTCAGTTGGGCAGTTGGTCAGTCAGTCGGAAGGTTGGAGGGATGTATGGTGGGTCATTTAGCCTTTTATATAGATAGATAGTAACTGGCTATAGCTCTAATCCTCTGTAAATTTTATAGTCTTCCTCAGATAGTCTCTTAAGTCAACAAGGACACTCCTCCTTTAGAAGAGTCATTTAGCTTTACCTTTTTTAAAAGAATAAATTTTTATTGTTCAGATTATTACAGATGTTCCTTTTTTTTACCCCCATAGCTCCCCTCCACTTGGTTCCCACCCCACCCCATGTCTTTACCCCTGCCACTATCCTCATCCATAGGTGTAAAATTTTTTTCCAGTCTCTTCCCACATCCCTAACACCCTCTTACCCCCTAGAATTGTCAGTCCATTCCATTTCTATGCCTTTGCTTCTATTATACTCACCAGTTTATTCTGCTCATCAGATTTTTTTATTGACTTAATTTTTAGATTCACTTGTTGATAGATATGTATTTGTTGTCACTTTGTTGTTCATAATTTTTATCTTTACCTTTTTCTTCTTCTTCCTCTTCTTAAAGAATACCCTTTAGCATTTCATATAATACTGGTTTGGTGGTGATAATCTCCTTTAGCTTTTTCTTGTCTATGAAGCTCTTTATCTGACCATCAATTTTACATGATAGCTTTGCTGGGTAGAGTAATCTTGGTTGTAGGTTCTTGCTATTCATCACTTTGAATATTTCTTGCCACTCCCTTCTAGCCTGCATGGTTTCTGTTGAGAAATCAGCTGACAGTCATATGGATACTCCCTTGTAAGTAACTAATTGTTTTTCTCTTGCTGCTTTTAAGATTCTCTCTTTGTCTTTTGCTCTTGGCATTTTAATTATGGTGTGTCTTGGTGCAGTCCTCTTTGGGTTCCTCTTATTTGGGATTCTCTTTGCTTCCTGGACTTGTAAGTCTATTTCTTTCACCAGGTAGGGGACGTTTTCTGTCATTATTGCCTCTAATAGGCTTTCAATATATTGCTTTCTCTCCTCTTCTGCCACCTCTATAATTTGGAAGTTGGTACATTTGAAGTTGTCCCAGAGGCTCCCTACACTATCTTCATATTTTTGGATTCATTTTTCATTTTGCTTTTCAGGATGGGTGTTTTTTGCTTCCTTGTATTTCAAAACTTTGACTCGATTCTTGGAATTCTCTAGTCTGCTGTTGGATCTCTGTATAATATTCTTTATTTCAGCCAGTGTATACTTAATTTCTGACTGGTCCTTTTCCATTTTTTTTTGGTATTCTCATTAAAATCCTTGAAGGTCTCACTTAGTTCCTTGGAGGTTCGTAGAAGATTCTTGAGTAGCCTTCTAACTGTGGTTTTGAACTCTATATTCAGTAATTTGCTTTCCTCCTTTTCTTTCATTTGTGACCTGTTTCTTTGTCTCCGCATTTTGGCTGCTTCCCTGTGTTGATAGAGTGGCTTTGTGTGGTAGGTGTCCTAATAGGCCCAGTGGCTCAGCCTCCCCAATAACCTGAGGTGGACAATCTTGGTGTATGCCTTTGTGGGCTGGGTGCACAGTCTTGTTGTAGTTAAGCCTTGATTGCTGTTGGTATCACTGGGAGGAAATGACCTCCAGGCCAATTGACTGTGAGAACCCACTGTGTCTATAGTGGAAGAGCTGCTGTGCAGGAGATACCCTCATGGGGCAGGAGTTGCTTCAGTGGGGCTTTGGTGCTCACTGAGTCTGCCTCTTGAGTGTGTCATTTATGGATGTGAAGAGTTGAAATCTGGTATCTGGCCACTGGGTACACTGGCTCCTGGATCTCCAAGGAGGTGCAAAGTCAGCTGCTGTGTGAGTCCACCCAGCAGGAGCTACAGTGAGATCTACAGATTTCTCCTTTTTGTTTGGGGTTTGGAACTTTTGGAGCTCTCTGATCCAGCTGCAGTTTGTTAGGTTAGGCTGCAGGCAGACAGGTGATTCATTTGCACAGCTGCGCACAGCTTAGGTGGGGTTGTAAATTGGGTGGGGAGGGGTCTCAGAGAATCACCAGGGTGGAGCAAACAGTGATAGCTGTCCCTCAGCCATCTCCGTGTTTTGGCATCTCCACGCCTTTGAGTCCCCGAGTCTCAGAGTTCCGTGCCCCCACAGTCGCAATGATTGCTGCGAGCAGCTCTGCGAGAAAGCTACCATTGTTTCTCGCAGCTCCATACATCTCTGTTCTTGGTGCCTCCTCATCTTCTACCCAGTCTCAATGCACTTTTTTTCTTTCCTTCTAGTTGTAGAATTTCCACTCTGTCAGCTTTTCCCTGGTTCTGGAAGATGGCTGTTTAGCTTTTTAGTTGTAGTTTTAATGTGGTTGTGGGGGGCAGCGCATTTAGGTATATTCCTTATGCCGCCATCTTGGTTCTCCCTCTAGCTTTATATTTTATCTCCCTTGGTAAGCTCTGAAGATCCTTTACACAATTTCCACTAAGAGCTAATTGCTTCTTTCAATGATCAATGTTTCATTTTATGAAAGCAGGTCTCTTTAAACTATTACTTTGCTGAAAATCCAGACAGTTGTAACCCTGATAAATATCACATTATTTTACTCCTTGTCTCATTTTCTTTAGTCAACATGAAATAACATGCATTCACATAACAAATAGAGGGGGGAAAAATCAGTAAACACCAAGATTTTCAGACTATATTATTAACTGACAAAAGATTTAGCACATTTTTTCTGGACTTTTGTCACATGTCTTGTTGCTAAGATTCATCTGAAATCTATTTAAGATTTCATCATAATACAGTCAGTTACATTATAGATATTAGTATTCTAATCATTCTCCTCTATCACTAAGTGTGTAAAAGAAGGTTGTGTAGTAAGTTCATTTTTATCTCTGGCAGCCAGGACTAATGACCTAACAAGGAACTTGGAAACTAGAGTTTGAGGTACACTTCCAGCCTGCTTCAAAATAAACATGTTAATTCATACAAGATCTAAGTGCTCCTGTAGTTTGTGCTATGGAAAATATTCACAAAATGACATGCAAAAGATCAAGACAATAAAAACAAATACTAACAAGTTCGTATACTAAAGTATATCATAGAAATGTTACATAATGTCCTAAGATATTTATGGTAATAGATGACTGAAAACTACTGACAGGTCCTATCTAGACAAAGCAGAATACCAAAATTATAGAAATCAATGTTTCAGGAGATTAAGTAAATAGATATACGCACCATGGGTTATATGAAAGCTACATAAGATATAATTGTTATTGTGGAGACAATATTTGAGTACATGAATCAGAGGAAGCTATAAAACAAAAAAGATGGGCTAATTGCTATGGTGCTGACTAGAAATGTCAAAACAAGTCCAAAAATGCCAGGGTAATGGAGAGTTTCACAAAGATGTGAGGGGGGAGGACTGAAGGAGAGCAGAAAGGACATCAGAGTGCTTCCTTGGAAGAAGGGACAAATATGAGCAACGTCAAAAACTGAGAATAAACATGGCATGGCAAGAAGAGTATGGAGACTGGCCTGATGGGAGCAGAAGATTCATTTTGGGGAAAAGTTGGAAGTTGCAGGGGAGAGACTGAAAATTGGAAGAGAGCTTTCAAGCTATAGGCTTTGAAAGACCAGATGAGTGTAGAGAGGACTGCATCACTTATGAGGCTCTTCAGTCACTCTTCCACACACTGAGGACTCTGCCAACAGTGTCATTTTTAATAGGAAAAGAAGAGGTTATGATGATGCAGATATGAAGTCAAGTAAACATAAGAAAGAATGGCTTCTGGTGTAACCCTCATCTTCTGAAAGTGAAGCATTAATTCTTCACCCACTGAAGTTGAAGATCTTTTCTTACAGAAAACTTAACCTTTGACTAGGTAGAATAATAACAATTTGACTAATTGTAGAGCTAATATACAATTAAATACCTATCTTTCTAGCCTACCAATACTTCAGTAAGCAACTTACTCTTTAACACAGATCACATTACTTTTTTTTTTCTTTTTAAAATTTTAATCTAAGCAGAGATAACATCCACATTGAAAGGTGGCATTAAAAACACAACGGGCACTTCTGGTTTCCTGTCCAGTTTGGAAGTTGTCACTCCATCTTAACGAAAGTAAAAAGCTGAACACAGTGAAAAGTAAACAAATCTTCTTAGATACACAAAGGAAATGAGGTCTCAGAGCAAAATGCTTGCCTCACAATTGGAGAGATAGACAGGCAGATACAGAAATTCACAACTTATGTAAGTAGAAACTCATAGCAAAAAATGTCCATAGGAGCCAGAATTGGAATAGGAAAACCTTAATTGTAATTGATACATTATTAGAGTCTCAGTGTAGCCAAGTCTGTGAGTTAAAACCAGGGGAAAACTCACACTTGTATTAGTATTACCTCCTGGATCTCTACAAGATCCTTACAGAGAAGAAAAATAGAAAAATCCCTTCAGACTTCTGGCAGGAGGAGGGGGAAAGCAATTATTTTTCTTAACAGAAACTACCCTCAAGATAATTTATTTTCACCCTGGCTAGTTTGGCTCAGTGAATAGAATGTCGGCCTGCAGACTGAGGGGTCCCAGGTTCGATTCCAGTCAAGGGCACATGCTAGGGTTGTGGGCTTGGTTCCCAGTGTGGGGCGTGCAGGAGGCATCCAATTAATGATTCTCTCTCATCATTGATGTTCTGTTTTTCTCCCCTTCCTTCCTCTCTGAAATCCATAAAAACATATATTTTTAAAAATTAATGGGTGAGCAAAAACAATTCTATATAAAAACAAGATAATCTACTTTACCAGACCCTAATTTAGGGGGAAAATACTAAATTTTAGTTCCCTCTAACCTTACACATGGGGTAAGGAAAATACACAAGTCCAGCCTCATGCAGCCATCCTGTCCTATCTAAGGAGAGGGGGGAGGACTGAGACGCACTGGTTAAGTTTATAGCTTATTAAAAGACTGAGACCTATCATGGGACTATAGAACACTTTCCCTCCCTTCACACCTTATTAGCACATAGCAAAAGACCTATTTACTGGAGTTATTTTAATTTAATATATCATTTCTAGCTTTTAACAAAAAAAAAATTAAGGCATACTAAATGGCAAAAAAATACAGTGTGAAGAGACAAAATAAGCATCAGAACCAGATTCAGATATGGCAGAGATGTTGGAATTAGGATCAATGAACTTAAAACACCTTTGGTTGGCTATCATCAACAAATCAACAAATGACAAGTGCTGGAGAGGATGCGGAGAAAAAGGAAGCCTTCTGCACTGCTGGTGGGAATGCAGACTGGTGCAGCCATTAAGGAAAACAGTATGGAGTTTCCTCAAAAAGTTAAAAATGGAACTCCCATTTGACCCTGTAATCCCATTTCTAGGAATATATCCCAAGAAACCAGAAACACCAATCAGAAAGGATAAATGCACCCCTATGTTCATAGCAGCACAATTTACCATAGCTAAGATTTGGAAACAGCCTAAGTGCCCATCAGTAGATGAGTGGATTAGAAAACTGTGGTACACCTACACAATGGAATACTATGCTGCTGTAAAAAAGAAGGAATTCTTACCATTTGCAGCAGCATGGATGGAAATGGAGAGCATTATGCTAAGCGAAATAAGCCAGTCAATGAAAGAAAAATATCACATGATCTCACTTATTATGGATAATAAAGACCATTATAAACTGATGAACAAAAATAGATACAGAGCCCTAACTGGTTTGGCTCAGTGGATAGAGCATCGGCCTGCAGACTGAAGGGTCCCAGGTTAGATGCCGGTCAAGAGCATGCACCTTGGTTGTAGGCACATCCCCAGTGGGAAGTGTGCAGGAGGCAGCTGATCGATGTTTCTCTCTCATCAATGTTTCTAACTTTCTAGCCCTCTCTCTTCCTCTCTGTAAAAATCAATAATGTGTATATAGATAGATAGATATAGATATAGATATAGATATAGATATAGATATAGATATAGATATAGATATAGATATAGATATAGATATAGATATAGATACAGAGGCAGAGCAACATGGAACAGACTGTCAAACTACAGCAGGAAGGCTGGGGAGGTTGGGGGAGTGGTTAAGAGATCAAATGAAGGACTTGTATGCATGCATATAAGCATAATCAATGGGCACAAGACACTGGGGGTAAGGGAGGCCAGGGGAAGGTCAAGGGAAAAAAAGGAGACATATGTAATAATCTTTGTAATATTTTAAGCAATAAAACAAAATTAAAAACGAAAACACCTATGATTAATATTCCAAGGGCTCTGATGAAAAATTAAACAACATGCAAGAACAAATAGATAATGTAAAAAAAGTAAGAATAAAAAGAAATGCTATATATTAACAACACTGTAACAGAAATGAAAAATGCCTTTGATGGGCTCAGTAGTAAAGTGGGCATGGATAAGGAAATACTGAACTTCAGGCTATATCAATAGGCTCTTCCATAACTAAAAAGAAATCAAAAGCACACATAAAAAAGTAAGCAATAAAAATTAGTGCATCCCTGCTGGCATGGCTAGGTGGTTGAGCATTGACCTATGAACCAGGAGATCAGGGTTTGATTCTGGCCAAGGGCACATGCCTGGGTTGCAGGCTCGATCCCCAGTACAGGGTGTGCAGGAGGCAGCCGATCAATGATTCTCTCTCATCATTGATGTTTCTATCTCTCTCTTCCTCTCTGAAACCAATAAGAAATGTATTTTTTTTAAATTAGGGCAGAATTAATAAAATTATCAATAGAGAAAGTCAACAAATCCAAAAGTTGGTTCTTTGAAAAGAATAATAAAACCAATAAGCCTCTTGCTAGGCTAATTAATTAGGAGAGATGACACAAATCACTAATATCAAAATGAAATAAAGAACACCATTACAGATCTTATGAGCATTAAAATAATAATTATTAAATACTGTGAATAACATTGTGTCAATAAATTTTATAATCTAGATGAAATGCACCAATTCTTTGAAAGATACAATCTATCAAAATTCACACAAGAAGAAACAGACAATGTGAATAGGCTCATATCTATTAAAGCGATTGAAACAATAATTAATAATCTTCTAAAACAAAAAACACTAGCTAGGCCCAGATAGGTTCACTGGTTGGTTCTACCAAATATTCAAGAAAGAAATTATACCAATTCTCTATAATCTCCTTCAGAAGATAGAAACATAGAGAGAATGCTTCCTAACTCATTCTATGAGACCAGGATTACCCTAATACCAAAACCAACAAAGATGTTATAAGGGAAAAAACTACAATTCATTACCTTTCAGAAACATATAAGTAAAGATCCTCAACAAAATATTAGCAAATAAAATCCAAAAGGAATTATACACCATGGCCATGTGGGTTAGGGAAGGCTGATGGAACATTTGAAAATCAATTAATATAATCCATCACATCAGCACTATAAAAAAGAAAAGTAACATGATTATATCAATAAATGCAAGCAAGAAAAACAAATAAACAAACAAACAAAAAACAAATGACAAAATCCAAAACTTATTCATGGTAAAACTCTCATCAAACTGGGAATAAAGGAGAACTTCCTTTACTTGACAAAACATCTGAAAAAAATACAGATAAAATTACACTCAATGGTAAGAAAGTAAAAGCTTTTGCATTAAGGTCAGAAACAAGGCATGGATGTCCACTCTCATCACTCCTTTTCAACCTCATAGTGAAAATTCTAAACAAAGCAATAAGACAAGGGAAAGAAATATAATGTATACAGACTGGGAAAGAAGAAATAAAACTGCTTTGTTTGAAGATGGCATGATAATCTTCAAAAACACCAAATAAAAAACCTGTTGGAACTAATAAGCAATTATAGCAAGGTTGCATGATACAAGATTAACACAAGTCAATCACTTTCCTATATACCAGCAATGAACAAGTTGAAGTTGAAATTAATACCATAATACCATTTATATTAGCCCCTCAAATAAAATATTTAAGTTTAAATCTAATACAATGTGTACAAGATCTATATGAGAAAAACTATAAAACTCTGATTTTAAAAAATCAAGGAAGAATGAATTGAAAACATATGTACACAAAAACTTGCACATGACTGTTTATACTAGCTTTATTCATAATTTCCAAAACCTGGAATCAACCAAACATCATTCAGTGGGTGAATAAATAAATAAACTGTGTCATATCCAGACAGTGGAGTATTATTCAATTCTGAAAAAAAGAACTATCAAGGCATTAAACTATATGGAGGAATCTTAAATGCATATTGCTAAGTGAAAGAAGCCAATCTGAAAAGCTACATTATGTATGATTCCAACCATATTACATTCTGGAAAAGGCAAAATTATGGTTACAGTAAAAATGCCAGTGGTTGCCAAGGGGTGGGAAAGGAGGGAGGGATGAATAAGTGAAGTACAGAGTATATTTAGGGAAGTGGAAATACCCTGTAAGATACTGTAATGGTAAATACATATCATTATACATTTGCCAAAACCCATAGAATGTATAACACCAAGAGGGAACCCTAATGTATACTATGGACTTTGGGTGATTATGATGTGCCAATGAAGGTTCATCAGTTGTGACAAATGCATCACTGTGGTTCAAGATGTTGCTAGTGAGGGAAGCAGTGGAGCATGGAGTATATCAGAACTCTGTACTTTCTGCTCAATTTTGCTATGAACTTAAAATTGCTCTAAAAAATAAAGTCTATTTATTTTTATTATTTTTTAAAATATATTTTATTGATTTTTTACAGAGAGGAAGGGAGAGAGATAAAGAGTTAGAAACATTGATGAGAGATAGCTGCCTCTTGCACACCTCCCACTGGGGATGTGCCCACAACCAAAGTACATGCCCTTGACCGGAATCAAACCCAAGACCCTTCAGTCCTCAGGCTGACACTCTATCCACTGAGCCAAACCAGTCAGGGCTAAAGTTTATTTAAAAGGGGAAAAAATCCACAATGGACAAATTGTTTAAAATTAAATCATTCTGAAGGTACTAATAAGGTGGTATTCTTGTCAATGTTTGCATCAGAAATTTCAGTTGCAAAACCCTATTCCTTTCATTTTACTGGTATTTAAATGTATGGGAGCCATAACTAGGTCTACTTTGGCCATCCTTAAATGTACTGTTACAAAAGATAGGCAGGAATTTGAACTTGGGCATGCCTATGGAATCCAGTCAGTAGCTTAAAGAATATAAAAAATTTGAAAAGATCTAGTATTTTTTTCTACAGAGAAAAAGGTACTGATTCAATGTTCTTCAACATACTTATTCATGCATTCAAGCTGTACTTATTAAGTGCCTACTAAGTGCCAGACACATAGTGTGTTTTAGGAACTAGGAATACTAAATTCTTGCTTCCAAGGAACTAACAGTCTAGGGGGAGACAGACAATAATGAAGTAATCACACTATCAAATGTCAAAAAGAACTGACAAATGCTACATATGATAGTAAACAGTGCTATGACACCTTATAAAAGCTGGAGTTGGCCTACTCAGAAGATTAAGGAAGGCTACCCTGAGGAAGTTACTCCAAAATCTGAAGAATAAATAAGAAGAGACAAAGAAAGGAACAACAAATGGCTGATTTTAGCAGCTTTATTCATAATTGCCAAAACCTGAAAGCAAACAAACATACTTCAGTGGGTGAATAAATAAACTGTTACATCCAGACAATGGAGTATTATTCAATGCTGAAATCAAAATATGCTAAGACCCCATAGCAAGGGAGAGCATGGTGACATGAAGAACTTAAAGATAAACGTGGGTCCAGTGCAGAGAGTGAGAGGCTTCAAGATGAAGCTGGAGAAATAACCAAATGCACCAGATCATACAGGGCTTTGGAGGCTATATTCAGGAGTTTCGTGTTTATTGTAAGAGTGATGGGAAACCATAACATTTTAAACATGAGGATAATATGGAGTTTCTTATGTAAAAACCAGTCTGGCTGCAATCAATAGAACAGATTAAAGGGGGGCCAGGGTGAATATGAGTAAATTAGAGCTATTGCAGTAATTTAGGAAGGAAGTTATGGTAGGGTGGTGAGAAAGAGTTGGAAAGAAGTTAATGAATTTTGGAGATTTTTAAAAGGAAGTATAATAAGGAAAATTAGGCCATAAAACACCATCAAAAACAGAATTTAGAGTGTCTGTGTGGGGCGTGGGGGCAAGAAGATATAAAAAGTTCCCTAAGTGCAACTGGATAGAATGATAAGGCAATCCACTGAGATAGGGAACCCTGGAATAGGACCAGATTTCAGGAACAAGTTGAGTTTGAGGGGGCTTTGGGATATCCTTGAGATGTCTGGTAGTCATTTAAATATACCAATCTGAAGGTCCAATCAGAGGTCTGAGCTGGAAATACAAACTGGGGAACTCATCTGCAGGCAAGTGGTAATTAAGCTATGGATGTGGGTGAGCTTGCCCAAGGAGAGAGTATAGAGTGAGACTGGAGACAACTGGGCTTCAGGAAAAGTCAACATTTGCAATAAAAAGCAGCCGTGGGGAAAAAAAAAAAAAAGCAGCCGTGACAGTATATGGATTATCTCTCCACTTCTGAAATTCAGAAATCCTGAATTACTTCTTTTGCATTGTCACTCAATGACTTGATATCATCTGAAAACTAACTTCCCCCCTTTTAAGTCAGTATTCCATTTTTAAGGGGATTGTGTCATTTTTCTGAGGTGACAGTAAATATACTGTTAAATTGAGAATATGATGGCAGAAGTTTAACTTGGTAAAATATTGAGCCTTATTTGTAGACATGTGGAGTGCAGAGAGGTCTGCTATACTCTTCCAGAGTGGTTTCTGCCAGTGTAGGAAAAGGGTATTAGTATTGTGATGTTTAGGGTAGTGGGGTTCTACATGTCAAACCATTCTGTGAAAATAGAACTATGCTTTCAAAGTATATAGGCCTCTGGTCTATGGCCCTGCTGTGGTAGAAAGAGAGAGAGAGCTTTCCTCCCACTCCCTCACTAGATGTTGTAGTGCATATTTTTATGCCCTTGAGAGCTGGAAGGGAAGAAGAAGCTAATAATTTGGTTGATTCAACATTTTGACCTCCGAGTCAAAAAATTACTCAATAATCCTTTAGCAGGAAATGAGGGGGTGGTGTCCTCAGAGCAGCTCTGATACTGACTCATGCTGGGTGATCTTGGAGTAAACCATACCAATTCCCTTAATTTCTTATATCAGTAATACCACCAGTCCTCCCTATCTCTTGGGGTTGTTATGAGAATCTGATGAGATCATAGATCCGAAAGCATTTTGAAAATGTCAGACATTATCATGCCAAAGAGCAAACCATCCACTGAGAACTAGTCTGCCTTGAGTTAACACACAACTTTGTTACACTGTACCTGTGTTGTCTTTTTTCCAAATGATGTTTCCTTTGAAAATAAAGGCTTCTGTTGCAAATGGTAAGAATTCCTTCTTTTTTACAGCAGCATAGTATTCCATTGTGTAAATGTACCACAGTTTTCTAATCCATTCATCTGCTGATGGACACTTAGACTGTTTCCAAATCTTAGCTATGGTAAATTGTGCTGCTATGAACATAGGAATGCATATATCCTTCCTGATTGGTGTTTCTGGTTTCCTGGGATATATTCCTAGAAGTGGAATCACTGGGTCAAATGGGAGATCCATTTTTAACTTTTTGAGGCAACTCCATACTGTCTTCCATAGTGGCTGCACCAGTCTGCATTCCCACCAGCAGTGCAGGAGGGTTCCTTTTTCTCCGCATCCTCTCCAGCACTTGTCATTTGTTGATTTGTTGATGATAGTCATTCTGACAGGTGTGAGGTGGTACCTCATTGTTGTTTTGATTTGCATCTCTTGGATGATTCATGGATGGAACTGAAGAGCATTATGCTAAGTGAAATAAGCCAGTCAATGAAAGAAAAATACCACATGATCTCTCTCATTTATG